>WEKY01057227.1:0-30543 GCA_013390045.1 Picathartes gymnocephalus | reverse complement strand
TTCTTAGGAAATAATCTGAAAATCTTTTATTCTCTCAGTCCTTTCCATATGAAAACAAGTATGACTAGAGATTTGTCAAAAGTATTTATTCAGAAACATTTATTCAGGTATGGAAATATTTCTTGCAGAATAGTTCAGGACTCATAAATAGAAATTGAGATTATTTTTTTTATTGGACTCCAAAGGTGTATTCCACAGATATAAGAAAACAGACAGAAGAAAATAACAGCAAATGGGTTAGAGATTATTTGAACTAAACCCTTACCAATAAAATCTTTTTCTTTCTCTCCCTTGACCAGGAGATATTAAAACTGACAAACACAGCATTGAAGATATATGGGTGATTTACCTGGATAACTGTTAGGCCTTTAAAAACCTACTAAATATTAGCTCTCATTTTACTGAAAAATAGCTAGCCTTAAGATCTACGGTCTTTGTAAAAAGGCTTATCAACAAACCTGAGAACAAGTTTGAAACACATGGTATCTGCTAATAAGCCTCAAAATATTAAGTTTTCCAAACCAGACTTACTTTCCAGGTTCTTGATTTTACAAATATAATAGGAACAGGACTGAAAGTAGATTTATACTTCCAATATAGCCATTTGATCACATAGTCTCAAATAGTTTACAAATCCATCTATCTAAAGACTATGAAAAATGCTGCATTTGCAGTCTCCTGTGACCATGCTCTCAGAGGTTGCCAGAGAGGCTCTGCTAAAAGAGACATGAGCAGCATGCATCAGAACATCAGATAGTTAAACTTCCCAGGCCTGAGAAGTTCCAAGAGTTTAAATTTCCCCAGGTTTCTTCTGCTTGTGCCGTGATCCATGGGAGATGTCAGCTTACCCTTTGCAAGTAACTTATCTTCTCAGACTATAAACTCCTCTGCCTGATGTATAAACCTGATGGTAATATAAGAGGGCATACATGTTTCTTCTTGGATGACTGGTGTCTTGTTGAACCAAGTCTATTGTTATGGACGTGGCTTGGAGAAATTTGTCTCTGGCATTTTCTTGCAAATGTGAAGAACTGGATGCTTTCATATGTGGAAAACATACAGTTTTGCAGTAAGGAAGCACAAATAATTCGTATGTGTTTTGATTTGGTTTTAACTGTTTTTTATCAAAGAGAAGCTAAGTGTAATGAGTTTATATTCTTACTGACCTGACTCTGGAAAAGACCTGTGCGTATTTTTTCCATTTGTGTCCTTGTGTTTTATTTAGTAGTTCGGGTTTTATTTTGTGTATGTGTTTTCTGTTGTTGTATCTGGGAGCTTGTTGTTTGCTTTTCTGATGGAATTGCAAGAATTGGCACCAATGTTTCTGTCAGTGGGACATGTTGCAGGTACTGAGGTTGGAGACTGACTGTTGTGTTACTCTGACCTGTGGGCAGGTACCTCAGCTAAGGTGAAACCAGCCACTCTGGGTGTACACAGCGCTGCACCCCGGCTGGGGGAGCTGTAGCTGATGTTGCTTCCTGACAATTTACCCAGAGACTGAGGAATGGTTCCCTGTCAGCTCCGACTTCTGTGTAGGTCACTCCCATATAAATTTAGCTACTATAGGTTTTAAGTGCTGAATGATTTTCCAGTTGCTTTGTCAACACTTTGACTCTTGCTTAGGCTCTGAGTAACTCCAGGACTTCTGGTATTTCTAGATTCTTCCCTGGAAGATCATGTCTAATTATATTTGGATTATATTTTTAATCCAAAACCACATGAATTGTATTTGAAGTACCTACCTCCTGTCTGCTTAGCTTGATTTCCCAGTCTAAGAAAATGAGGTCAGACTGGCAGTTTAAGATGAGGTTGTATTACCAATTAACAATACTTGGTAATCTTACCTGATTAATGGTTTTATAAACTAAAGCATTTTATTTGTCACATATTTTGCCTCTTAAAATGAGGTTATTTTGTCCTGGCAGTTATAAGACCGTGTACATTGATACTATAGCAAAAGTGCCAACTACAGGAATGTACTACCGTATTTTATAGAGTAATTAATTTTATACTTTACATTTTATTATACTCAAAGGGTTGGCTATTATCTAGATTGTGAATTCTCTTGCAGCTACTTTTAAGCTGGACCAATGATATTTGAGAAAAAAGGCTAATCCTCTTTTTAAGGGTGGATTTTTACAGAAGAGTGAGGGTTAAAGAGAAAATATATTGCCTGAAAACATTTTTAATGCATTGTTATCTGCATCTTTGCACTGCCCTCAAAAAACGAATTTTAATTTATCATAAAATTACTTATAAACACTGCATTTAATTGCTGTAGTGAATTAAGTCAGTGCAGAGTTGCTGTTCGCACTAAAACCCTTAAACACTTCATATGGTACCAGCCACCCTTCTGCATGCTGTGGCACAGAACAGACATGGCCTGACGGCTCTGGGCTTTGTGAGCAAGGGGATGTCTCCGAGAACAGCAACCCCCACAACCTGGTATCACTTATTAATTTTCCTTTTTCACTTTTATGTCTATAGTAAACAGGCTGTACCAGGATTTGTTCAGCATTTCAGCAGCTTTCCAGGTAGTGTTTATTAGGAAAGCGCTTGTCTCTTTGAGAGAACACCTAAATTAAGACTCTTTCCTCTTCTGTATCTAAGTGCATTTATCAGTTTGGAGCAGGTCTGGTAAAATATTTGCTGTCTCCCCTACAGCCTTAATTTACCTGTCTGATACATTTGTTGCACAGAAATGGTACAGATTGATTCCTCATCCTCATCCCTCTGATTTTTGGTTGAATAACTGTTGCACTGATGTTATGAATTAACATCAGTATAAACAAATTAAGAGTGACATTGGTTTTAAGCAGATAAAAACTTACATTTTTTCCTTCAGTATTAATTGTTCTCAGTATGCTTAAAATTAATAGTAAGTAAGTTGGACATCAGCAGCAAAGTACAGATTTAATTACTGTCCCATTTAAATTTATATCATCAGAGGGAATTGTTTTTTATTAAATGGCTTTTTAATGAAGTTCAGGACCTGGAAAACACACATATTGTGATATGTACCAAATGTATGGTGGTATGAAATATACTAAAATATGTTAACATATTAAGACTCAGCATAGATCTATTTTATGTACCTGTATATAGCCTTACATAAAAACATATACTAAATAATCTGTACTGCTAGCAATGTATTCCATCTACATTAGTTAAATTGCAGTGCTTTTAAAAATGTTTTTGCCTTTTTCTTTCAAAAATACAAGTGTCATAACTGTGTATGTCCATCTGGTGTTCCTTGCAAAGTAAAAGAAGTGTTCAAGAAATGTGCTAAAAATCTAGTATTTCAGGGAAAAAGCAAATATTATGACATCATGCAAACTTAAGCACTAACTTCCAGATTAAGTATGTGCTGCTTCAATAGTGTGTATCTAACTGGCCACACCGAAACAACAGGAGTTACGCGGCTCAGTTGTGAAAACCTGGTGAGGATTTTTTTTCTGGTGACTCAATTATAAGGTATCTCTTCATCTGAGCTTTTACAGTGTGTAGAGGAGAAAGCTGAGCTAGTACATACACAGAAGTTCCTTTCTCATTTAACATTTATTCCATAAAAGCAAGAAAACAAGGAAATACTAGTAAAAACTTGTCTGTACTATTATTGGATGAAGTGATTCTTAAAGTGTGTATATAAATTTATTTGAAATATCTCTTGATCAAAAGTACTTCAGTGCTACTCTATGTCAGTAAATTCCTTTTTCACTTCACTTTTGTCTTCCAATATGTTTGAGCCAACTATAATAGTGTTATTTACACACACTAGAGATAAGCTTTGGTATGACTGGAGTTCTTTTAGAAGTAAGATATAGTAAAAAAAATTCAAGACCATTTTATTTAGAAGTGCAATTTTGATGTAGATCAGGTTGACAGAGTAATAATTTCAAAGTACTGGAAGATATTTGCTCTTCTGATATAGGAAAAAAGGAGGATTTGCTCAGATTTAGTAGGCAGAACACAGTCTGTAAAACAGAGGGTAAGAAAATCATCCAAAATCTATTTATACCAAGATGGTAAGAGATAATGTTCTGCCTAGAAAATATGTAACCCATACTCTGCAGTGCCTATCAGCTTTAAAATTAAACATTTGTTAGATATTGTCTAATATTTTTATTTGTTCTTTTGATAGTATTAAATAAGTTAAATAGTTATTAAAATATTCATATACTTAAATAGTTGACATATCATTTCAGTAATCTGAATTTGATCTAGACCCTGCTTGAATTAAGTGGTCTTTGAAAAAAGCTTAGTGGGCTTTGCTCTACAAAATGCTTATTTAGTTCTTCAAAGTGCTGTACTTGATAGCTGCTATCAATTACAGCATCTAAAACTTGTGTTGAAATTCATGCCTGTGAAGCCAGTTGTGACTTCACCAGAGTGCTTATGTACTTCAACTACTGATCACAGAAGCCAATGCCCATATATTTAAAGCTGAGTCCATGTTCACTACTTGTGTTTTTCTGCTGGGTTTTTTAAATAAACTCTCTGTAGAGACCAATTCAACCTGAAGTGTTTCTTCATCTTCCCTAGGTATTAAATGTTCTCTATGTTATGTATTCAAAAATCCTGTTACATGGAATAAAAACCAAGTTAGGTGAAATTGGAGGAAAAAGTTCTAAATCAAATACAGGGAATTATTTGATAATTCAGTAAATGGACTTCATGAATAGTTGCTGCCCACAGAGCTGTGTGCTTCTGCCACATCTGCTGTACCCTGGGGATACAAGGGGGGAGGTTTTCTACACTTGCCACTGGAGGGAATTCAGTGTGTGTACATCCTCTCCTCAGGGGTGAGGCAAGCACCTCTTTTGGGGATGGACAGCTGCTGGATTCACCCTGTCTGTTTCTGAGGTTATTTGTGCTAAAGGAAGTGAGCAAGGCTGTCTCAGACCTACACCTGGGACTTACCCGGCCTGGTGGCCAGAGGGGACACTAGCTTTCTTCCTTTTTCTTGTAGTTTTCAGCCCTCCTTTTCAATTTGTGGTATTTATTAACTACCAGACTGCCAATTAAATTTACTGAGCCTGCCAGCTCCATTTTGGGTTTGATGCTGAATAAAACCTTGGTGTTTTGGAAGAAATTTTTGGGTTTGCACATAGAAGCCCATAAGCAGCTGGAGTTTTTCTGATTTACCTGCAGTAGTAAAGATCGACATGAATGATGCCCCAGAAGTTTTAGGTGTTGTACTCATTTTTGTCTTAAATTTCCTCAGTTTTATCTGTGTGTTTTCTGTTATATAGTACTACAATAATATTTGCCTTGGGTATTCTTAATCAAATGGTGTTAAAGAATTATAAAATCCTTTGTTGATTGACACGTTTCATTTTGCATAATAAATGTGTGAGTAAAGTAGAAATGAGATTGCATGGAGATATTTAAAAGACGTGTAGACATGGCGTTTAGGGACATGGTTTAGTGGTAGACATGGTAGTGTGAGGTTGATGGTTGGACTTGATGATCTTAAAGGACCTTTCCAACCTAAACAATTCTATGATTCTGTGATCATCTTGCACCAGCTATGCCATGGCCCTAAAACTGGGTTACAGGCCAGGAAGAGATGACCATAGGACTGAGAGTGACACAGACAATTCAAACAGTCTGCGAGCAGCTGAAGGGACAAGGAAGACAATCTTTCTGCCTCAGGATGAATTTGTCACATGCTTTTCCTCCATTTTCTCATTCTGAGTTAAAGGAATGCTCCTAGCAGTGCGCTGCCTGTGATAAGGGGTCCTGCTGACTGCCCAGAAGGCACATATGCTTGTTTAAAGGTCTGTTGGGAAGAAAGTTTGCAGCAGGTGCAGTGTGACCTGTTCAGGCTGAACAAGGCACCCACAACGTGCATCTGAACTGCCCCCCTCATCCCCACCCCTTCCTAATAGCTGTACATTGAGGAGGGTCTTCATTTGCCTGTGAATCCTGAAAACTGAGCCTCTGAGACTGACATGTTTTGGGAACTGGAAGAAAGGATGAATACTTGCAGGACTTATTTTTGCAAAGTTCTTGTACATTTTTAGGGATTAAAAATATAAAGGGAGTCCCAAATTGGTTCTTGTGAGTCTTAAAATGCTCACTGCTATATCTTTTGCCATTGATACGTGGAAGAAATATTTTTTGTAGGATTTTCAAAATTATCATCTAATAAAATACTAGTTTGTAATTTGCTCTGTATTTTTTCTATAGTGAAATAAAGTGTAGCTTTTTATTTCACTATATAGATGATATGGCTTTTTATCATTTGGAAAAACTGCAATCTTTTTTGGCTGGACTTGTTTTGTAAAACAAATAAGACAATCTACTGAGTACCAGTGTAAATCGGCTACTTGTTGCCATGATGGGTTGCTCAAAAGGACTCAAGAACTGACTCTTTAAGGAAATCCATGAAGGTGTTTAGAGGAAAGCCAAAACTCCACAGCCCCAAATCAAGGCAATGCAAAAGCAATCCACAAACTATTAAAATTTCACTGCAATAAAAGATGTAATCGACTGTCTAGCAGATTTCTTTAGTAACACTCTCAGCTATGTTGCCAAAACTGAGGTAGTAAAAAGGGAAGTTTCCACTAAAATTTACTTTCAAGGTTATACTAAAAACTAAACATTCTGCACTTAAATACAGCTTTTCTTGCATTCCATCTCTAGGATATACTTCCATGCATATTGCATGAATACATGGTTAGTTAATCCAATGTTAAATTGATCAATTCTTGCTTGTGAATTGGTTGAAGGTAAGCAAATTTGTCTGCAAGTGTTTGCATCACAGAAAACTTTCTTTGCGTAAGAAGTGATGAAATAAATCCTTATGTTGAAGACAAAGATTATTCTTCCCGTTTTCCCCTTGCAATTGTAGCAGTGCCTAGTAAAGTGGCACCCTCTGCTGTAGCAGTATAAAAATGTATTGTCTCACTGAAACAAAAAATTTTAGATGCTCCAAACCAGCTCTTCACATCTGGTCATGATATGCTCAGTCCCTCTGCCTCGAAATAAAGAATTGCTCTAATGAAAGGTGGGTTTGTGTCTGAACATCAGATGGGAGAGAAATCTGTCTAATGGTGTCACTGAAGGTATGTTACACTTCTTAACAACTAACTCTTCTGAAGGATATGCTCCTGCCAATACAACACATGAAATTCTGCTGTTGTTTATTGTGAGGCATTGTCATGCTACAAGAAGAGATGTCTCCAAAGCAACAAGGTGTCATTGTTCTGCTAGTGAATATCTGAGAATTGAGGTGGCATAAAATACTACGAAAGGATGATTTATATCAGAGCTTCCATTCCTGACATCATGATATAAGAACTTGAATACTGAATTCAGTACAATAAATTATTAATCATTCCTTAAATACCTCAAAAATACATTACATGTCTAGCATCTTACTAGGGAAAGGGGGAGAAAGGAGAAGCAAAAGAAGCAACAGTATGTATTGGTTTAAGAATCTAGACCTTTGGGAAAGATTTCTAGAGAATCTTGCCTGAACAGGCAATAAAAGTAAAGAGAGACACTGCTAGTGCCAGAAGGGTTAGAGCTAATGGGATCCAATCACTTCTTAAAAATGGGGAAGGAAAAAAAAAAAAAGAATAATCCAGTGTTTTACTAGCTGTACTGGCACCAGGCTGGCACTGTCTGATACACCAGCCTCACAGTGCTGCAGGTTTGCACACTGACCTAAAGGGATTTTTTTCTTTCTTTTAGGAAGCAGGTGGCTATACCCCAGAAGATAATATAGCTGCTGGTGGGAGTACTTGACTGAACTGAAAAAACACAATCTTCAGCTACATAATAATTAACAGTGATACTCAACTTCCCTGGCATTTCCCTTGAAATTAAATTCAGTGGAAATATTACCATGGAGTTAAATGTGTTTGTGTGTATAGTTCTTGTGTGAAAGGATGAAAGAGTTACTTGGTTAGTAAGGTTACACATTTTTTACTACTGCGAACAATTAACAGAACTGACTTTTGAAGCAAGAGACATAACAACAGTGCACAATTTTAGAGGTCAGAAGGGCTAGGAGTATTCTCTGTCTGCACAAGTTTATGGCACACATTGTTCTTTGAACTGTGGGGACAGCAGCTGAAAGTTACTGGAAAAATTAGCTAAAGAGATTGTTGAGTTTATCATAGAAATAATACTATAATGGAGACATACTGAAGTGATAATGATTTTACTAATGATCTAAAACCACTCCAGTGTATTATGTGCATGTTTCCCTTGTTTATTCATCTGTAAAGCCAAATGGTTAACTGTAGTTTATTTCTCCTCAGCTCTGTTAAGGCTGAACAGACAATTTGGCATCAATGACAAACTGCTGTGTACATGGGTGCAAGCAAACAGGTTATCTAGAGTTGTTAGGATTGTTCCAATTTCTGTTTAAAGAAGCCAGTAAAATTTCATAACTGAGCCTGAACAGGAACATTAACTCTGGACTGAAAATAGAAAAGCTGTTTGGGGAACAGGAGGCATGAAGGGAAAGGAAGCATTTAAATCATCCTTGAAATATGGTTTAAGGCCCTGACTAATTTGTGAGGAACTCAGACTCTGGTTGCAGCATAAGTGGTGTTGTTTTTCTTGTTCAAGTCATGCCAGGCCAATGCTCTGTCTTCAGCAAGGAAAATGACATTCACAGGTCACAACCCGTGGGAGAGGTTCGGTGATACTGTCTTCTTACTCTCAAGGTAATATGCTGCAAAGTTTCTATTCTACTCTGAGACTAGACGGGAACTGTGCTCAAATTTCTAACAGGCAATGCTGAATTTTACCTAAAAACATTTTCTGCATTCTTTTCTCATGTTTTGTTTCTCATGAGGCATATATATCACCTGGAAAATGAAAAAATTGATGCTTACATGAGCTAAAGGTAACCTATAGGCTGACAGAAGCATGTTTATTACCATGAGGAAAGTGACAACTCACTAACAGACACAAGTTTAGTGCAATAATTGCCATCTGTTATATGAAAAATTTTTAAATGTATCTTAACTTCATTTTTTTCTTCCGCTCACTTATTTTTGTCTTTCATTAGAGCTTTCTTGTGGAATGGGGACACTACATGTGTTTTCACTGGCAACTACAGGCCAAAGTCTGTTCACCAGATGTGTCTAAACAGCTGCCTTGTCCTTGGAGGAAACATGGTGCATCAGCCTGAGCTGTGAAAAAGATCTGACAGCTCAGCATCTCTTTCTGCATGTGGCTGGTGATGGCAACGCTGTCAGTGTATATGGGCCCATCTGGCAATACTGGCCTTGCTGCACCCTGAGACCCTGCTGCCTTCTCTGGGGTGAGAAGGTGGGGAAGCCCAGAAACGTGGCAGAGACGAGGCTGCTCCTGTGGCAGGGTGCATTAAGGGCGTGAGGGAGGAGAAAGGAATTGCACAGTACCAGACTGCAAGCGAGTGCCCTTTATATTAGTGTGGGACTTTCTGCCTTGTTTCGTTTTGTTGTTTGTTTTGTTTTCCTACGCAAGCAGTGAGGTACTGAATGGGATATTAACTTGCAGAGCTGCAGCTGTTGCAGCGTTGCAGAACTGCTGCTTAACTACTCAAATGTAAATGGTTATTCAATTATATTCAAACTAATAACCTCGTTATGAGAAGGAGACCATCTTTGCTGCTGCAATGGACGTTTGCCTGACCACCTGTGAGAGAAAGGTCATAGCTTCTCAGCTGTGCTGCTGTTTTGTGGATGAAACACGTGATAGGGCTTGGAGCAGGTTCACCAGATGTGTCACAGCTTCTTTTGCTATTTCTGCAGAAGGCTGTTATTGATACCCAATGTATGGCATGTGGGTGGAAGCACATCCATGGCACATATTTCAAGCTGTAGTTTATACTGTGTGTACAACTGCTTGTGGGGGAGTGCTTGGTTCTAATGTACATTCTTGCTGCTGTGCAAATTCTGGAATATAAATAAACTTAGTTCCTGATCTTAAGAAAAAAACCCAAAAAAACCCAAAAAACAAAACATAACAAAAAAACCAAACCAAACCAAAAAACATCAAAAAGACCCAAAGCCAAAAACAAACCAAAGGGAAGGAAAGTATTTTGAAAATTTGTCACGCCAGATCCAACAGTCCTCTCCTAAAAACTGTCCTGCAGGGATCAGTTTGTTTGAAAGGAACTGCAGCAGGAGGTCTGACGGCAATGAGGAAGATGTATTCTTCAAATGCTCAAATTTAGCACATGATAATGACAGCCTTCGGTCTAACAGCTAATTCTTCATGGGTCCCTTATTTTCTTTTTCACAACTGAAGTAGCAGTTTTACTGTACCGGAACAGATCTGGCTGTATTAATATTAAAGTGACTGTGTAGTTGTTGGTAGCAACTGATGCAGTGCCTGGGAATCTGACAAGTTCAAAAGCAAACTCACAACTAGCCACAATAGTAGTTTTTAATTAATTTTTTGTTTCTTGAGAATCTTGAACCGATGGGTGGAAGGCTTTCCTTGCATGGTTAGTGTTGTGTTTTAAAAGGTTGTTTTTATAGGCTAAGAGGTCATTTCAAAATTCTATTTTCACTAAGTTCTAAGTTATACTTTCCCAACTATTGTTTTCATTTTGAATTGCTGCAGAAGTTTGGTTTTTTTTACTAGTTCTATCTTAGGTACAATTTTGAGGTATTTCATCTAGGTTTTATGCTTTATGACTTCTTTTCTGATTAACTGAACTATGCTTTCGGGTTTATATTCTCCAAACACTATTTTCACTGTTGAATGATAAAAATGATCAAAGGTTGTTTCAGGCAGGCAATATTATTTCCAAGCAAAACTACCTTAACTTCAAAAATAATGTGATAAAGGCCTACTCAAGCTCTGCAGCAATCTCAACATAAGTAATAACTTGGTTTAGTTTTAATTTTACAGTTGTGTACCTTATCATTAGATCATGCCTGTTCAAACTTTAGGATATATTTTTATCTACAGGAGTGAATACGGTTTGCACTGTATGAAGCAGTTGTGGAGTGAAGAAGTAGTCATAAACCAAGGCAGATGAAAGAAAACCTATACTCAGGCATAGAGATAATATTTAAATAATTTATGTAAATTTATCAATATCTCCTTTGTGTTCTCTACAAAATGTTGGTCACATTTCTTCAAATGATGCCAAATTTTAATTTCCCACTGTCCTAAAGAGCTGCTGGAGATATTTTAGAAGGAAGGAAGTGTTTGCCTAAGCTGTGATTGATTACCAGGTGAGAATCATAATAAAGAACTCTTTAATAGTTTTAACACCCTCAGAAGAGCTGAAAGAAAGAGGCATTAGGCTTTGTTAGCTATGGTTGTAGCTGTTAAAGGTAGTGTTGCTGCTCTGTGGAAAATCCTTGGGTGTGTTGTGGTCGATTAAATGGAGTATGTGCTGAGTCATACATGAGAAACCAGGAAAAAAGCACAGGAAAGTGGCATTGGTTCTACCTGCACTTCTGCCAGCACAGACATACAGCTGATTAAAACACTCAACATACCGTAGGCCATAAAGGACTGTCCCATCTGGATGGAGTCGAATCATTCGGTTTTTCACTGTCACCCCATGGACAAATGATTTCTTGTCATTTTGGAAATATGTGTCGGGCACCCAGAGCTGGTCAGCCACTCTGTTGTCCAGAGTTAAGTTCAAAGGTATTCCAGAATAAGAGAGCCTTTTATCCCTCCAGGACTGCTGAAAGTACATGGTCAGGGTGTAGTCCTAGGGAAGAAACAAGAAAGGCTTTTTGTATTTTCATACTGATTAACTGACCAGAAGTTCATTTTTGGATGAGTCTCAGTAACTGAATATCAGTAGCAATAGGAAATTTAAGGATCATTAAGGCATTGTTGTCATTAGGCATGATTATGAGTCTTCGCTTGTTCATATTAATGTCAGTCTGGACACTTACTCACCGGTGGCAGTGACTACACCAGGCTTTCAAAATCTCTTGACCCAGACGGAACAGATGGCACTTTTGGGGCTCCAGTCTGTGGATCAAACTTGGTGTTTTGTTTTTTTTTTTAATGTGAAAAAAGCAGTGTTTAGCTGACCTCAGCCAAATACCATTGCATAGCCTGAGGATATTCTTCTGATATTCCCTCCTTTCATCCTGAAAGATTCCCCCCACAATCCAGAAAGGCCTAGCCCTCCTCAGAAAGAGCAAATACAGCCTCAGAACATTATGAATAACTTCCCATTCTGCCTCTGCTGGAGTTGCCAGATGTAATGACTTTAGATAGCCAGGCATATCTCATCTCAGCCTGGGAAATGTGGTGCTTTCTCTCCTTGCCAATTGGATTTTACTGTATAGAAAATCAACACCTTTTCTTGGCTATCATGTTATAACTTGGCAGAAATACCATTTATGCAGCCTTTCAGCTTTCACTTTGTCTGAAAAGAAATAGTTCTAAAGGCTTGTGGTCTGATTTACTCTCTTGTATATGTCTTTCTGGGAAACTGGTGATTTTAAAGGTGGTCAATTTTTTCATGTGGAAAAACCCATGTACTTTGTAGCTCACGGAGTTCTTAGAAGATGATTAGAACAGCAGTATTTGGACTATTAGTTTTCTCTTCCTCATCTCCTCCCCCAGACCTGTTTTCAACTGATAGGTCACTTTGTCACACATTTTTTATGGCAGAAGTGCATTAAAATCATAGCTATTACTGAAAAAATTGGTCAGGAGTAAGATTTTCTTTTATGTGATAGAAATCCTTACCTCTGTCATTGTCACAAATCCTAGCTTAGACTCTAATTTTTGAAGAAAGAGCATAAAAGCTGTCTGATACAATCTCCGCTCTTCATCCATAGTGGTTTCTTAAGACTGTATCATCGCCATGATATCAAAGCCCAGTTGTTACCTTTCAAAAAGACTTTCTACCTGAAATGCCGCATCCAACAGAGCTATAATAGAGACCTGCCAGTGAAAGTAGTTAATAAAACTATTGTTCTTCCTTTCCCTGGGCCAGTAGGTTTTTTTTTTCTTTATGGATGAAATATCATGATTGATGGTCAATGGTTATATCCAATAGGACAATTACACCCACTGTAATTGCATCACTGTCTGTGAGCACAGACCCCAGACTTGCAAGGATGTCATAGATATGCCCTTTTTCAGGCTTGCAAGTTGGTTGCTACCCACAACAGACACAAGAAGTTGTATGCTGGAAGTTTGTTTGGTTTTTTTGCTGCCTTGGGTCCCTAGGAGGAGGTCAGAACATCTTTGCTTTTCAGATCATGCTGGTCAAGTCTGGAAGTACAAAGTAATGCAGTGAGGTATATACTGTGCTTTGCTGAGTAGATGATTTAATTTAAATAGTGGTACAGAGGAGCATGAACACCAAGGAGGCAAGTTTTTGAATGTACGACTTGAATAGAGGTGGGTTAAAAGCACCACTTAAAGAGAAGTTTGCCCTTAGTTCCTCTTACACATATACAGAGACCAGCTGGAAACTGGATGAGAGAAAACAAAAATTAAAAACCAAAACAAAAATCAACCAAACACAAAAGAACAAAACAGAACTCCCACCCAACACCACAAATACCCCTAGAGTCTCCACCACTATTCTGGTGCAGTTTTCATACATTTTTATCTGTTTCCTAACCTGTCCTATTTCAAATCTCTTTAGGTAGAAAAGCTTTTATAGATGGCTGATAAAATTTGAATCCTCAGTGCTGCACCTGGTATGCTCTGCATCTTCTGCCTGATCCAGCAGAGCCTATGCAGTCTGCAGCACAGATGGAACAGAAATTCCAATTATACATAATCATCTTTTCTCCTTATTGCTTTTCTTTATATTTTCACTAGGCTTTAAGGCTGCTTTTGTGGAATTGTTATGCTGTCCTACAAAAAAACCAAACAATTGAGAATGGTGTCTGTGTAATGGTTCTCAAAGCTCAACCAAGAGAAGAATAGCCAGGGTAAGCTACAAGAGATCTTAAAGGATGTGATCAAGTGAAAGAAATTCTGTCTCTTGCCTATGACTACTAGAAGAAGTTGAGTTGCTATTTTTAGTATCATAGTCTGTTAAAAAAATTTTGTTTCATCCAGCTGTGCTTTATACAAAATACTGCTGTTGGCAACACCACAGGAGAGAGAGTGATCCTCTGGTCTGCAATTGTGCTGTACTGTGGAAAAGTACATGGCAAACCAGCAAGTGTTAATGAGGAAAAAAATATCTGAGCTTCACCCTAAAGGAATCTCAGTGTTTCTTAACTGAGCAAATTATCTACTTTTTTCCCATTCCTCAGTATGTGGGGGTATTACTCATTCAATAATTTAATAAGAAAAATAGCCTGATGTCATGATTGTGAGAGTCCCTGCTGCACTAAGTTCATATTTTAAAAAGTATAGTCAAAGACTGTTTTAATGAAAAGAAAATTACAGCTGTGCTATAATAACACAAATTTTATAGTTATAAACTTTCTAACTGTTTTTTAATGGAATGAAGCCTTACCTTTCTTATCTCTCATCAGTAGATTTAATAGTGCTGTTTATGCTTTCCAAAAGTGCCTCCTTACATTTTCAGAGCATAGTGAACCTTTAGAGTGATAAATGTTTGAGCACCAATGATAAAGCTGTTTTGATGTGTATCTGGTCTAGTTTTCATCTTTTCTGTGACAAACTGATTAATTACTATGAGATTTTTTTTCCTCTTAGTAATTGTGAAAATTTCGTATTTCTTTGTATCAAACCAGAAATTTGTAAATGTGTGTATGTAGATGTGTACTATAACTTATAAGTAAATCTGTATCAGTGCTTTAATAAGGTGTATTCGGTTGCTAAGATAAATAGTTACATGCTAGTCCTAGGTAAGAGAGGTTCTGTGAAAACGTGAGAAAAAGAAACTAGTCTATTTCACTCAAAATTGCAAGTTACTTCATAATCTGAATTTAAGCAGCCTCATAGATGAATACTGGCACCAAGCCTCACAGTTCATTTGAGGAATGTAAATTTCTCAGTTAAGAAAATGAATGGACCATTGAAGCATATCTTATTTGGGGTCAGACAAATAGTTTATAGTTCCAGTAGGGAACAGGCTGAGGAGTTACCATACAACAATAATTCCTTTTTTTATTTCTATTTTTTTTTTTTGTCCCCTATTCTTTTTTTTTTGGTGTAATATGTATAGATAATGTAAGGGTAATAATGGATTTTTTTTATTTTTTGCTAAACTTCTGTAGATTTCAGAATCAGAAGAGATACTTTAAAATAGCTGAAGAATTTGGACTTGCTGGTAATTTCTACCCTATGATTTACCACTTCAGCACAGTAGAATATAATGTGGGATGCATTGCTACATTATAATCTAACCTCCTTGGAGACACAGAACTAGTACTTCACCATGTTTATCAGCTGAATTATGGATTCTGGTGGGATAAAAGATGAGTTCATGTGTCTGCTATACTGGTAGTTGTTTTGTCTTTTACAAATTCCATATTTTAAGGAGAAAATAGGGAATCTCTTAATGTGCAATGTTCAGCTTGGTGGTCTAAAAGACCTTTTGCGTTTCTTTTTTCCAAGGTGGCCTTAATTTAAGCTCTGTTATCATTTCATGTACTGAACAGCAGGTTAGCACATTGTGATATATTTAAGTAATAACTGTATCTCAAAGCACACTCTGAAAGTCTTACCAGCTAAAAATGAATAATGTGGATGCAGTTCTTAGCAAAAGTTAGCAAATCAAATAATACTTTGTGAGTATTCAGCTATTCTAGGTCAACATCAGATGTGAGCTCTCTATGTGAGTTTGCACATGAAGGCACTGTGCAGCAAAATGAATACATGAAGTGCACCAATGTCATACTTCTAATAGACAGCAGTGTATATTGGTAGTTGTGGGATGCACACTGCACACCCAAACAAACTTAAATTTTAATTTTTTCCTTGGGAACCATCCACTAATCCAGTATCTGGCAGCCTCACAGAAAATGAGATGCAATGAAATTCAGATACATTATTACTTAATCAAGACAAACATAACTGAAATTGCAATTAAAAATTTAATATGGAGTGATAATCAGAATATTGACCACAATAATGCCATAAATGTAGGAAAGCAATATATGTAAATCCTGCTGTGACTGCAAACTCTTATTACTCGGGAAAGAGTATTTTCTGTGTTTATTTGATATAAGAATAGGAAGGGCAGAGTTTTGAAAGAATGGTGAATGCTGAATTTGCAAAGTGTAAAAAATTGTTCCCATTCCTATATTGCAAGCATGCTAAAGTGTCAGAAGCAGCTGTTAGCTGTTCAGCAAGTTAGTTGTCCTACCTTGGAACTCCAAGGGAAGATCTATATCCTCACCTGCAAAAGAGCTATTTTAACGTAAGAGGATACAGATGGTGATGTAAGGTTTTGGGTGTGGGATTTTGGGTGTATGTTTGGAATTTGTGTGTGTGTTTTGTGTTGGGGTTTTTTTGCTTGTTTCTTTGTGGGCTGTTTTTGGTTCTCCCCCACCTCTTGCCTGCCCCTGGTGCTCAATTCCAGATACTACACAGAAATTAGGGGAAAAAAAAGTTTAGCTGAAATTAAGGAGGAAGAATATACTGGTTCTACTCATGTTCTTTTCTAAGAACGTCAGGGGAGCTGCATCTCTCTATTATGTTTGCAGTCCAGCCAAGCAAAGAAGCCAGGGAATTAGGGGGCACGGTACTGGAACAGTCGTACTTGCCTTTCTTTTTAAGGACATAGTTCAGCGTTCCTGTGGTTGTTTTCAATGAAGACTGATGCAGCATATGTTACCCAGTTCTCCTCTTCTATGCAAAGCAGCAGAAGAGGGGAGAAGGAGCATGTACTCAAATTATTCAGGATTAACTAACCTGGTTCACAGGAGGCCATGGTTCTTTTGAACTACACTTCTGACAAGGAAAGCTACACTGACTCCAGGATGATAGGATAAAAGCCTTCCTTCTATTTTCCATACAAAAGCTTGTTTGGAGTTGTTTAACAGGATCAGAATTTTCACACAGCAAACTTCAGTTTTGCAGAAATCATGTTTTCCATTAGAAAATTACAAATAATTTGTAGATGTGAGACTTCTGTAGGAGAAAAAGTTGTGTGAGGTCTTGTTAGGCCAAGTGCCAGGTCCTATGCTTTGGTTAAACAGCCCTAGGCAGTGCTACAGGCTGGGGCAGAGTGGCTGGAAAGCTGCCCAGCAGAAAAGGACCTGGGGGTGCTGGTGACAGCGGCTGAACATGAACCACTGTGTGCCCAAGTGGCCAAGAAGGCCAAAGGCATCCTGGCCTGTATCAGCAATAGTGTGGCCTGCAGGACGAGAGCAGTGGCCATCCCCCTGTGCTCAGCACTGGTGATGCTGCACCTTGAGTGCTGTATTCAGTTTTAAGCCCCTCACTACAAGAAAGAAAGACATTGAAGTACTGGAGTATTTCCAGAGAAGGGCAATGGAACTGTTGCAAGGTCTGGAGTGAAAGTCATATGAGGAGCACCTGAGGAAACTGGATTGTTTAATCTGGAGAAAAGGAGGCTTGGTGGAACCTTATCTCTCTCTCTACAACTACGTAAAAGGAAGTAGTCAGTCTTTTCACCCAGGGAACAAGCAACATGGAAAGAAGAAATGGTCTCAAGCTGTACTAGGGAAGTTCAGGCTGGATATCAGGAAGAACGTCTTCACAGAAAGGGTTGTTAAACATTGGAAAGAACTGCACAGTCAGATGGTGGGGTCACCATCCCTGGAGGTGTTCAAGAAGCAACCAGATGTGGCACTAAGTGCCTTGGTCTGGTTGACAAGGTGATGATTAGTCAAAGGTCGGACACCGTGACCTCAGAAGTCGTTTCCAACCTAAATGATTTTGTGATTTTTAAAATTTTTTTGATCCAGTTGGTAGTTCCAGTTGCTAATAAAGTAACTTGCATTTTTGTTGTTCAAATGTGCTGACAATTCTTCAGGCAAGTGTTTAATAAAACTTATTGGCATTTGTAACTTCACAGTTATGTATGTGGCATTACAGTTGTGTCTTACAGAAAGAAGCAAAGGTCTAGCAGGAATACATATAGCTGTAATGATGATGCTCTTTATAGCTCAAAGGACAGCCAAGAACAAGATTAGACTCATAATAATGTTAGAAGTGGAGGCATTACTGTATTGGGATTCAGTGTTACACCTTGAAGTCAAAGCAGAAGTCCCCTGAACTGCAATGGGATAAGAATTACATCCAATCTCTTCAATCATTACTGGAAAAGCAAAGCAGAACATTTCTCAGTTGCAACCATAAACTATGTCTTTTGTTCCATTTTGTTCAGTGTTTTAGTAATAATACTTAGCAGAAGCAGCAATAAATGCTTCTGACATTGAAATGGGTTGTTATGACAGTTATGTTCGATTGGTTTGTATTATTTAACACAAAGGAGGGTAAAATCCCAATTTTATCTTGTGTGTTCTGTTTTGCCTCCTGAGGAGAAGAGGAAGGACTTCTATGCTTTAAAACAGTAACCCACTGCCTTGGCCTTTGCCGCTTTTTTTCCCCTCTGATTTGAAAGGCCTGAATATGCCATTTGGTCTTCGTACAGGAAGAGAGGTGATGTTACTAAGTACTAATCTGGATCACTGATTAGAAGTGGACTTGCCAAAATTTAGCATGAAAGAAAGGCAGCAGGTAAGGTCGGCTTACAGATGAGTTACTGTTATCCTCACTGCATGCTGGAAGCTCCTTTAAGAAAGGTGGAAAACTACTATACCATTCTCAAACTTCCAACCACATAACCCACTGTCTGGGATAACAGTGAGATACACCAGTATAGCATTTTTGACAGCTCAAATTTAATACCATGTCTGTCTTAAGTGAATATGTTCCCAACAAAAGAATCAGAACATGTCCATGGTATGATTCATATTCCTGGAAAGATCAATGAACTGCTTTAGTAGGAAACAAGCAATGGTATGTATTAACATGATATTTAGTTTTGCTTTTGAAGCTGCAAGTCTTTTTTCCGTATAGAGTGTAATACTGTCACAAAGATGCATAGGGGAGGGGTGGAGAACAGGAAAAATATGGCACAGGAAATATATACACTTAAGTAAGATGTCATTGTAATGAATGCTGGAGTAAAGAAATAACAGTGTAGTGGCATCTACAGTAACTATATTCAGTGTGTTCATATATGTATTAAGGCAGCAAATAACAGTGTCCTTGATACTTTGGCTCCAGTGAGGGCATTTGGGGTTTCAGAAAGAACAACTAAAGAGAAGACAAAGGAACAGAAAATTTTCTTATTGCCAAGTAGTCCACAGACCAACATACGTTAACAAAAGCCTACATATGTCTTTTAAGAGCAAATGTAGACAGCAGTAAGAGAAAAACATGTTTTCTCTCAGACATTTCTCTCTATGACACAGCTAAAAACAAGTTTTTGCTAAAAACCCCCAAACAAACCCAACTTGTCCAGGTGGCCCATACCTGTCTATCTGTGTCTGAGGATTCCAGTTAATATTCAAGACCAAGTACTGACAACTACAGTGGAAAGTTATTCTAGGTATTATATGCTGCTTCGTGCTGAAGTCCAGAATATGTTAGCATCTTTCTCCTCCAAGTTTTACAAAAGCTTGTGTGTTCATACGCAGGCATGAAAGGGAATGATAGAATGACATTTGAGGATTGTGACCTTGTGCTCAGGAAATGCTGTCCTCATCCTCTCTGCAAACAGGTGGAGAGAGCACTCCAAGGAAAAGCAATTCTAAACTTTAACTGACATTCCAAATTATTTCATCCAGCTTAGAGATGAAGCATCAATACAAAGGTGTAGGACTGGTCATTTGGGTGAAAACTGTACTTCCCATCTTCTTGTGCAGACTATATGGAGATGGCTCCTTACTGAGTGGTGGACTGACTCATGAGCTGCGCAAAGATCATCTCTGAGGGTCTATCACATGGAATGTAATGTGAGGACTAAAGCCAACTAAGTCAAAGATAGTCGGGAGGGTGCAGCACTTTCAAGTTCCCATTAAGGAAAAACACTGTGGAAGAGTGAAGAATTAATTAAACCCCACTTCCCTTGCTACCTATAAGCAAGATAATTGGAAACCAGCCTGTTTTCTAACAATGGTTGTTGCTGAAGAACTTGATTATTTTTTTCCTTTGTAATTTCCATCTAGCTCAGCAGGAGTGAACTATGAGACCATTACAGAGTGCACTGAATGTCTAAGGAGGATGACACAGTGCTAAGAGCTCAGTAGAATTCCTTGTGGTGTCAGTGCACAGTGCCGCAGGCGAAGCTGAACTGATTGCAATCTTAGGAGCAGATGGGAGAGCTTTGTTGACTTTTATCTTGAACTCTATTGTATAAGCACTAACAGTACCAGAAATATTATAGGAACTGCACAGAAAGTTAAAGCAAACACAAGAAAGTGAATATCAGCAATGTAAAAATAAACTGGAGTCACAAGACGAACTAGCTGATCATGTGAAGTGAAAGAAAATCCCCACAAACCTTAATTCTGTGTTGTGCAGGGCCTTATCTTAAGTCAAACTTAAAAGTAAGAAATGAGAAATAAAGACAGCCAACCATAGCTAGACTCTTTGGCTCCAGAAGATGCTTAACAGTGTAGGAGGTAAGATACATATATCTTAGTATGAGGCTGGGCTAACTTCATAAAAACAGCAACTGATTTTTTTTTAATGCCTTAACATATATATATAAAATTTATTTTTTACCCATTTAGGAACAGGAGTTATTTCTATTTCTATTGGTCTCGTGATTGAAATATATTTAATTCCTTCTGCCTAGTTCTCAGCTGTCATTTTACTATATCAATTCTCTTTAGTTTTGAGTGAAGTAGATGGAGGTCAAAGTGACATGCGACGAGTCAGTGGCTCTACCTGGAATAGAAACAGTAATTACAAAGCTGCTGTCAGATCTTTAAACTTGCGTATACCTTACTGGGGTTTTTTTGGTGTGTGTGGGTATTTTATTTAAATTTTTTTTTTATTGGTCGGTTGCTTTGTAGTTTTGTATGTAACTACTATTTTTTTTGTTGTTGTTGTTTTTTTTCTTCCCTAAATGCTCAGGACATTTTTATTTCATTGTTCATTAAGCTTATGATTGAATAGTCTTCTATAAAATGGTCACGATTATGATGACTTACATGGCCAGAGATATTTTTCCAGTATATTTTTGGCACCCTGACTGCTTTACAGAATTCTAACCCATAATTCATAGGTCAGGCTGATATATTTTGTGCTGTATTTGGAAACCAGGGATAGAGGAACATTGTGACATTTCTCCTTTATAATGAAAGTCAAAGCGGAGGTATTTTGTGCTTGGAGTGGGTAACATTAAGGGTATTAGTGACACTGTCACTGTACTAGAAAACTACTGACATGCTGGTTGCAAAATCCTCTGGGAGTTTCTAGTCCAATCTCCTGTTGGAAGCAGTACTGTCACCAACCCTGTCTCAGCTTGAGATACCGCTTTCTCTAGCAAATCTTGAAGACCCTCAAGAACTGGAATTCCACAACATCTGTGGGCAGACTCTTCCAGTGCTGTACTACCTTTTTGGTGAGAAATTTTTCCTAACATCTACTCTGACCCTCCCTATGTGCAATTGGTAGTTGCTGCCCTTCATTATTTCATCTGCCACTACTGAGAGTGATTTTACTGCAATCTTCCCTTCAGGACATTGGAGGCTGCCATGAGATCTTCCTTTGGGTTTTCTCCTTACCAACTGAAGCAAGGCAAGTTCCCATGTCTCTCCTGATAGATTATGTGCTCAAGACCCTGGCCACATTGATAGCTCTTCACCAGATCCTTTTCAGTTTCTCAGAAACAGGAAAGAAATGGGAGACAGTGTTGAAAGTGCAGATTTACCATTATAGAACATGAGAGGGTAAAAATTTCCCTGTGTGCTGCCCATACCCCTGCCAGTGTCACTTAGCATATGGTTTACACGATGAAAGTGCACTTTGTGGCTTGTATTCAGCTACTGCTTAATCCATGAGTTTCCCATCTGCTGAATTCTGAGTTTCCTGGCTGGACACAGAGATGGGTATAATGTTTTTTGTATCACCAGAGACCTCCCTGATGACACACATTTTTCACCAGAGCAGGCAGCAGTTTTGAAATTATTATCAGTGAACTTCTAATTACCTTTTGACCCATCTTGTATGTATCTTCATTTTAAAATTAATGTAACTAGAGAAGCCTTTCTTGTTGCCCTGTCTCTTTTTACTGATTTGAAACTATCCTATGAAACTAGGATTTGAAGCGTTATTTTTATGCTTCACAGAATCAAAGGCTCATTTAGGTTGGAAGGGTCTCATTGAGATTGAAAGAGAATTTGAGACATGAAAGTCAGAGGCAGCCCTAGCTGTTCTCCTGAAATCCAGGATTTTTGTTGTTCTTCTCTCAGATTTTTGAATTCTACCATTTCATAGTCATTGCAGCTAAGGCTGCCTCTGACTTTCTTATCTCAGATAAATTTTTTCTTCTTGTAGCTACAAGGTGTAGCGGATCATGTTTTCTTGTTAGCTTCTCAGTTACCAGAAGTTGTCATCAGTGTCTTCAACAAGTCTCCTACATCTCCTGAGCCCTCCTGTGTCATCCTTCTCGCAGATACAGCAGTGGTTAGTCTCCCATGAGGAACAGGACCTGTGCACATAAGACTTCTTCCAGTTGCTGGAAGAAAATCTCATCTGCATTTTCTTCCTGGTCAGGATGTCTATAGTAGATACAACTGGAAGAAGTCTCATGCGGACAGAACTCCAAGTATTCCAGCTGTTTTCTCATATAGAGGGCAGCTCCATTTCCCCTCCCTTCCAGCCAGTTGAACAGTACATTTTGTTTCTGGTTTCCTTGCTAGTTCTGTTGCCTTGTTTCCTCCTCTTGTATGCCCCCTTCTGTGTTTTAGTTCAGGGAGAGGCTTCTGTCATAGCCTGGCAGTTCTGGCTGCTGAAATTCTGGCCTTCTTGCATGACACAGTGGATTGTTTTTTTCTTAAAAATTCAGCCTCATCTCCTTCCACTTCATGACTGCTTGCTGGGGAATTTTACTTAGCAATTACCCAAATAAGCCAAATTGTACTGTCCTGATGTCCTGAATCCTAACTAACTCCACTACTCACTGTCTCAGCTATCCTCCAGATCCTTAATTCTGTCATCTTGCGGTCACTGCAAACCAAACGTGTTGTAAATACTTGCTTTTCATCTGGGATGTTTTTACAAAAGGAAGCTTGAGGAAAAGCGCTTCATGCGATTTCTCATGAGCTGCATAATTTGAATATTATTAAGCAGCTTATATGATAATCTAACATCACAGTTGATGAGTATACAACACTGATACAGACTTTCTATGGAAAATTTGCTTTTGGCTTTTGCAGGGAATCGATTTGCCTTTAAATGCATGTATTGTTGACACTAAATCCTCAGAGGAGAATGAAGAGTATTTTTAGAGTGTTGATAATAAAGGACGTTTATTTTTATTTTAACAGCATAATCAATTGGATAACTAATGGCACTGGCCAATTTAATATGATTAATCTGATTAAAACCCTACAAATGCAGTGCTGTTGCCAGTCTCATGGGAACCAACATTTCAAAATACTGTACGGTATGTGTAGACATTTTAGGAGAAAAAAAAACCACGCAAGAGCAAATAACTCATCAGTCAGAAAGAATCTGATTAATACTCTTGAGTGCTGATCAGGATATGGAGGTGCAGGCTCTTTTTCCTGCAAAATACACAACTAAGGAGAACATGGGATTAGTAATTATTTGAGGAACTGAGTAGCTTAGTGCAGAAAATTGGGATTGGTGCCAATATACTGAAAATCTGGGAGAGTGTTTTCATGTAAATGACTTTATAAATAAAGCAAACCTCAAAATCAGTTTTATTTAATGCTTAGGGCAGTAAAACCTCTCTCTGAGACTGAAGTGTCAAAAGGCTTTCACCTCAATGAAGCCCAAGACAAGTGCTTCTTCCAACCCTTCCTGTGTGACTACACACTTTTGAATATCTAGTTAGGAAGTGGAAAGAATCCAGGTTAGAGATGAACTTTGTCATTACTATTTTTGCATTATTTTTTTTATGTAGGTAAATTCCTTGATCCTGTCTCCACCACCAATGGCTATCCAAGCATTAGTTCTGGGGCAGGAAAGGACATGTAAGAGCGAAGGAGGAAGCCAAAGCAGCTTTGCAGAGCAGCTCAGAGGAGCTGTGAAACTGTAGTTCTGGAGTGAGATTTACAGTCCCAAGAACAAGGCAGGAAAATGAAAGCACTTGTGAAAGATCACAGGACACACACACCCCTGTCCTCAGTCAAGGCAATTTTCACGTTTTCTAGTCAGAGGAGGCCAGGGTGAACCAGAATGAGTTAGCAGTGTGCTGCCAGGCATGGGGCTACAGCTGAGACTGAGTTTGGTAGCTGTGTACAACTGTTCTACAGCGTCAAGTCAGAGTGACAGAAGCAGCTCAGATCTATGGCCAGGGTTGCACCAAGCCTTCTCAAATGACTGTGACACCCAAGCATCTCATGAGTTGGCATCTAGTAGCCTATCTGCTCTCTTATATTTGCCATATAAGTTTTATTAGTGTTTTCACAGTATTAAAATACCACAGGAGTTCAGCAGCCAGTCAACTGTTTCAGTATTACCTTGCCTCTGCTCATTGTTAACTTGGGAAAACAAAAAAAGACCAGCATCCACAACATTTGAAAAAGCAAGGAAAGCCACTCATGACTCTTCAGCTTTCCCTGGTTTGCTACAGCCTGCTACAGAATGTTGAGGTGCTGTTGTGAAGCTTGTCCAGCATGGTGACCTCTGAGAGGGGCAGACGGAGCCTTGCTGGCTGAAGCATGGAGCTGGTTTGTTGAGTTGTTCTCTGTGAGTTGTTTTTTTGGGTTTCTTTTACATGTCCCTGTGCTTCTGAAATACCCATTTTTTGATCCACCTAGAAAGGTCAGCAGAAGTACATGTAGCAGTTCTCTTGCACACAGCTTCACTTCTCTTGGTGCTTTTTAGAGAGCTATGCCACACTATGAAGAATAAAGTTAAAACATCTAAGTGACCCATATGTGATGGTCACTGATGCAGATGGCATTAAGTCTGGTGTGTCCTGGTGTCCTGAATTTATTGCAAATGGCATGATATATGCTAGAGGGACTATTGAGGGCTGAGGGATCCTAAATCCATGGGTTGTTGGCCAAGCAATATTTTCTTCTGAAGCTTTAATTTCTGGAGTCATTGTAAAGCCTTAATGGTGTCAACTAAAAGGCCTTATGAATATTTTCCCATCTAGAAACAAGCAAACAGCTGTTCGTTACTGGTAAGTTTTCACTGTTTCACAAATCAAACCAAGAGAGGAACTGAAATTCAGTGTGTTTTCAGGAGTGAAACAGGCATTGTTCCTATGCATTTATTCCTCCTTCTACAAATATGACTGCTTTTCTGTTCCTCTTTCTTAATGCCTCCACTGTGTAGTAAGACTAATTTTCCACAAAAACAGACTTGGATTTAGCCAGAGAGGCTCTACATGCAGCTGGCAAAACTGTGAAGCCTAGGTCTGTGACACTACTGGTCAAAGCTAATGTGTAGTATTTTCTCACCTACAGGTTTTTGTAGGACTGGTTTAACTTCCTGCAGAGCTACTCATAGGTGCTGTTATCAGAGTAGTATGAAGTGTAGAGGTCCAGAAGACTTGGCTTTTCTGAAGACAGTGTTGCTAGATGACGTGTGTGGACACAAATGGAAACCAATGTCAGTAAAGCAGCACTCCTGTAGAGGAGTAAATCGTGGGAGAGATGTTACTCTTTTCCTCTTGCCACTTACAAAAAGAGTCTGTGGCAAGAAGGGGATAATAGTGAGAAACTGACCAGGGGGAACTCCTGGGACAGGAGATCAGTTGTTTGGAAGTTTTGGTGCATGGCAGAGGTGATCAAGTCATGCCATTGTTCCTGGTATGAGCGACAATGCAGATGATGGGAAGGTTTTTCTTCCTTGTGGTAATGGTGGTGAATCTTGCTGATTTTCAGTATGATAAAATAGCTCTGGCTGGTGGCTTCTAATCAAAGGTAAGGCCTTCACAGGTAATGAGACAAGTAAAGCTACAGCACAAAGTAGGAAGCAGCACCATGCCATGCAGCAAGAAAATCTTTGAAGTGATATGCCAAGTGCCTTCAGTTAAGGTTCCTAATGAACTGGTGTAGGCGAAGTCAGGTATGGGTTTAGTAAAATGAACCTTTTCCATATTTTGCCTGCTATTTGCCTTACTTAATCACAGAAACCTTGATTGAATAGTTACAGAACCAGTGGGTTTGCATCAGTAGACACCGAATGCTAAGATATAAATGTGCTGGCTAGTCACATGACTCTCCAGATGGATAGGTTTTATCTGAATGGATTTGTAGTTTTTCACTTATTTACAGCAGGAATGGCTTTTAGATCTGTTCGGGTATAGTAATAAATTTACTGAACTACAAAATAATTTATCCTTCTGCTAGCTTTCAGCTAATTACAACATCTTAAGGTATCTCAGGATAGTATGATCATCTGTTCCCTGAAGATCAACTCTTCTAAAACAATAATTATAGACTAATGAATGGAGTGGAGAATGGAGTTTAGGAAACAACAAGGGACAGCTGTGCCTTTCTTTGCTCTCACCTTAGTACATTCCTTTCACTAGACTGACTTCCTAACATACCCTACAGCAAACTTTCCAGATGCAATAGTCCATTTTCTTCCGAAAAGGATGTAAAATCAGATAGTGGCTCTGGGACTTGAACACCTTGCTCTAACAATTGGCATTAGCAGATCATTAGAAGCAGATAGTCCTGCTTCGTTTTCCACCCACTCTGAACCCTGGAGCACAGTACCAGTAACAGATCTCCAGCATTCACCACTGTTGTCATGGGGAGATCTCCTGTAATTTCTCATCATTTGTCTAAAACAGATTACTCTTCTGGTATGCTTTTCAGTTTGCTATTTTTAGTGATAGAAGTGACACCTAATTTGCACTTGTAAAAACAGGCTTATGAAAGTGTGTTGTAAATAAATCTTAGGAGGAATATAAATTAGCATGGTTCAGGGTAAAATAACTTCCCTTTTGTGGATCAGGATGAAAATAATGTTGGGGGTGGAGATTGTTCCACTTCTCTGTGTTGGAGAACTCCTGTACCTTTTTATATAGTATTGGATATTGGCTATAGTGGATGCAGGACTTTAAATGGACACGAAGTTTTAGCATTACAGCCCTCTTAAGACAGCTAGACGAATGTTAACTCTTGGGTCTCTCCTAGATTACAGATGTCATAAGACAGACCAACAAATGTTGCTGTATTGAGAGGGAAATAGCTGCAAATGAGTTAGAGCATTGTGGCTTCTGCAAGAAATATGTACATAGGTAATGTAATCCTACCGGGAATGTTTAGAGCACAGGATGGGTGAATAGCTTGGTTTCGGCAAAATGGAATTCAGTAGGTTTACTAGCTATCATACGTGGTCTGCTGCAACGGTAGCTGCCACAGTTTTACAACATGGATAATACTCTCATGTCTCAACGCCAGGGGAGCAACTAAGGCAGCTTAGTCTCTGCCCAGGACTTGTTTTGTATCATATATCCTCTCCTGTATCAACAACCTGATGTTTGGGAAAAGCCTTTCTGTGATGGGGATATCTGTTATCTTGAAGATTAGTGTTCTGTGTGAGAACAGTGTTTTTATTTCTCCCTTTTTGTATTTACAGGAAGAATTCTTATTCTTTAATCCTGATTTCAGTCAGTTTTTAATCGTATTCCTTCTTCAAATTCTGTCTGCAAAGATTGCTTTTCATTAAGATACCTATTTTCTACAGTATCAACATAGATTCAGCAGTAGGTGTCAGTTCAATATTGGGTGAACTGTTTAAATCTCTCCCCAAGCCTTTTCCTTCATTTCATGGCAAGTCAAAGTCTAGCAACTGAAAGGTAATCACTATGGTTACAGCATCCAGTTCTAGCAACAAATCCAAGATTTAAGTCTTAACGCTTGTAGCAAAATATATGTATTTGAGACACCTCCAGACATTTGGGATCGTGTTTGCAAGTGTTAAAACAGTCATTGACAGTTTGAGATAATTCCATTGCAATCCTTTGATTGCAAGACAGTAGTCTGCTATTATAAGTGGATTGCTTACATAAGAGGTGAAAGAATACTTTCTAGTTTAAAATGCAGCTCAAAGCAATACTGCGTTTTTAAACTCAGAAATCTAAGATTTAATCACTGCCTGGTTTGAAGCCTGTGTCAACACTGTCAGCCAAAAGAAAGACTGAAACTTGGATCTGTCCCAGCTGCAAATATCATGAAGACATCACTCTGAGCCATTTTTAGGCACTACGAGAGCCATGGACATTATGAAGCACCAGGGTTTTGCAATCCTGCAGCGGATGACTTTATGGCCCAGGTGGTTGATATTTCATGCATTGAGGTCCCTCACCTCCATTAGTAACTAATTTCAATCTATCTGTTTACAGATGGCAAAAAACCGCTGATCTACCACAGTTCTCTCTAATAGATAGGTATCCATCCATAAGCCAAATTAACAACCCAAGACCAGAACTGCCCAGGGAGATTTGTTGAGATGATATCAGTGCCTGAGTACTGTTAGTGCAGGACTAGTGCAGGCTTTTCTCAGATACAAATGGGAAAATCTAGGCAAATAATGCTTTTAAGCTGGCAAATGTCTCTTCTGACTGTAGCTCACGCGTAGGAATGAATCTGGATAGAGAATGTCTAATCTGGACCATTCTATACTTTAGGTCACTACAGGATTGTGCTTTATGCTTAATGGATGGGGAAAAAAGGTGTAGAGTTCCCTGAGAACTGAATTCCTAACCTGACTGTTAACTAGTGTAGGTCAAGAGATTGTACATCCCAAATCATGACAATGTGGGTTTTGTTACTGAATTCTCAGAATGGCACTACTTGCTGATCTCAAAGGGCTCATTATCTTACCCCTTTTTATAGTATCTTACAGTATATTTATTGATTCTGGAGAAAAGAAGACTTTGGGATGATGCAATTGAAGCCTTCAGTATCTGGAGGGTGCCTACAAGGAAGATGGAGAGAGGCTTTTTACAATGACATGTAGTGACAGGACAAGGGAGAATGGGTTCAAACTCAAAGAAAGTAAGTTTAGATTAGATATAAAAAAATTCTTTACTGTGAGGCTGGTGAGGTATTGGAACACATTGCCCAGAGAAGCTGTGGATGCCCCATCTCTGGCAGACTTCAAGGCAAGGTTGGATGGGCCTTTTAGCAACCTGTCCTAGTGAGACGTGTTCCCACCCAATTCAGGGGTGTTGGAACTACATGGTCTTTGAGGCCCCTTCCAACCCAAGCCTTTCTATGGTTTTATGACTTATTCTCTAGATACTTTTTCATAATGAAGTGCAAAACTAATTAGAATTTTTAATCAAATATTTAAGCAAACCCCACTCAGCTGTAAATAGCACACTATATTTTTTCATTTGATATATGACTTTTTCAACTTTACAATACTGGTTTTTGAGTCTTTGAGGAAATTGAAATCTTATATAATGTTTAACTGCAAGTAACTTTTATATTTAGTGACTCATCTTAATTGTGGTTTATTTTTGTCCTGAATCTATTAAATATAATATTAGAGGTAGAATATTCTCCAGAAAGTCTTTGAACTTTATACCTAAGTCAACTGTATCACAACCAGCTATTACATATTTACCATGAGATTTGTTTGTTTGTTTTGGTATATGAGTTAGGATGTGGCAGCTGCTGCTGCTCTCAATTGACTTTTAGACTGAGAATGTTTAAAAAGAAGCATAGTTTCAGATTAAGTTTCATTTTTATAGGAGGTCTAAGATTAATTGGTAACTCCTTTTACCCTGGAGTTTGTTTTAATTTACTTAGAGGAACCTCAAGAATTATGTAAATAGTGGGGGTTTTTCATTGGTTTTGGTTGTGTTTTTTGTTTGTTTGGAGTTTTTTTGGGTTTTGTTTTGTTTTGTTGTTGTTTTAGTACCATAAGGGACAAAATTAGAAACAGCTGATGGTGAAATAAAATGCAACATATGCTTAACAATTGTAGATCAACGTCACTTCTTGTTTATTCTGTGACTGGTTCCCTAGATAAAAAAAATCTGGCAGACCTCAGCTATCTGATGTTCAGTAAAACATCTTTGATTACAAGATGTAAATGGAAGAAGATGGGAATTAGAACAAAAAACATGGTTTAACCCCAGCTGGCAACTAAGCACCATACAGACACGTGCTTACTCTCCTACCCCTCCCAGCAGGATGGGGGCAAGAGAATTGAAAGGGTAAAAGTGAGAAAACTTACGGGTTGAGATAAGAACAGTTTAATAATGGAAANNNGTTGAGATAAGAACAGTTTAATAATGGAAATAAAACAACATTAGTAATAAATTGTAGTGAAAATCTAAATCATAAACAGAGAGAGAGAGAGATATATAAAACGCAAGGAAGACAAGTGATGAAAATGAAAGCCATTCCTCAGCACTAGTTGACCATTGCTCAGTCAGGGCCTCAGCAGTGGCACCCCGGCCATTTCTGCCCTGGTTTATTGCTCAGCATGGCACCACATGGTCTGGAATATCCC
>WEKY01057214.1:3469-55625 GCA_013390045.1 Picathartes gymnocephalus | reverse complement strand
CCCTAGGACACGTTCAGGAAAAGACAGCCATGATGGGAGAAGTCTGGAGCAGGAGCACTTGACCTGAGAGATGGGTTTGTTCAGCCGGGGGCACCCAAGAGCAGCACACAGTACTGGAGATGGCACCAGGGAGAAGGAGCCAGGCTCTTTATGGAGGTACAAAGCTAAGGAACAACAGATAGAGGTCATAAGTAACGTTGGTCTTTCCAACATTACTTTCTTCCTTTCATTACATTCTTCCCTTTCATAAACTTTTGTGACTTGGTGTCAAGGGTCTTCAAGTCTAATCCACTCTTCTTTGTTTTACTAAGACTGTCCAAGCTCCTGACATTTTCCTAGTCCTTATGTCCCTTTGATCAGATACTGGCTCTTACAAACCTTAAGTCTTTAACAGTCATCCTACCTTCCCATAGCTTGGTTCCCTTTGGCTAAGACCCAAGCTAAATTTCTAAGTCACTCTTTGCAGCTTATTGGCCCCTGTTAATTGCCTGCTAAAGATGTATTCCTGTTCTACATGTGGTGTTGTAGCATATGTAATTTTATTTGAAAGCCACTCTTTCCTTAAATGCCTCCTCGTCAGACCCATGGAAGGATTTTCCTACAACAGATAATAAAAAGTCAATCAGTCTTTAAAATAAGCCTCCTTTCTTTCTCCCAACATAAATTCCACATTCATGCTTTTCTTAGTTACTTAACCTCCTCTCCTCTGAGTGTGTTTACCACTCTTACAGCTTTTCCTGTTTATTCCTCAGGCTCTTACCATTTAAGAAAAAACTTCCTAGTTATTTAATTTGCCTTCTACTTAGGTTAGATTTGGGGTTTTCCTATTATGCCTTGAAACCACTTCGAAAGAAAAAGCATAAACGCAATTTCAAATTTTAAACTAATTGCTAGTTGAGACAAAATTTTGCATGAGGTTTTGTTTTTTTGTTTTTGGGTTTTTTTTCCAATTAATAAGCATGTATTTAGCCCTAGTTTAAAAATAAAACAATTCAAGTACTGATAAAAAGAAAGGTGTTATGTGAAACTAGAATGCATTAGTTTCTCCTAAACCTAAACTCAGTTTTGAGAAAAGACACTGAAAGGTTTGCATACAAGTAAAAGCAGTGCCACAACTCAATCAATTTGGATTTAAGTCTTAAATCTACTGCTTCTAATAGCAGCAGCCATAAGGGAGAAGGTTAAGCTATTATAAAATATCCATCTGGGGATTAAACTACTCACTAACATCTCCATGTTAATTATACAAATAGTTCAACAGAAGTCCTTTTGGTCAGGCACATTCAGTGCTCTGGAGGTAAAACCACTTAGGTATTATTGCAGCACGCTTTATAGCCATCATAATGTAATGGAAGCTTGCTCCCTTCATGAATTCGAGGTATGACTTTTTCTAGATGGCTTGCAGGTAAGTGGTGATATCAGTGTGGCTATGCCACAAGCATATGCACTTCAGGAATTAGGAAAAAATACCACCACTCACCCCTTGCTAATTTTGCAACTTCCTTTTAAGCTGTTGTCCTGCAACCTCATAGCAGCCTGTACTCCTTTTTTTGTCCAGTTCAGCTTTCTGTCTGGGTTGTGAGATCTTGGCTGAGTATAAGAAAGGTGACCACTTCTTGAAAATGAAAATGAGTGGGTTTTGCTGATCGCTGAAATGTCGACTTTGCTCAGGAACACGAGAGTTTACATTTCCTAGGTAATGGGCACCAAAACCCCTGAAAACTGGGATAAAATTATATGCAGCTTTTATGGTGCAGGCCTATGAAGCCATTTATAAAAATAAGCTGGGTTTTATATGATTGGTAACAAAAATACATAAAAATGTTGTTTGCTCCATATATTGGGAAATATCCTGTCTTGGCACTCTGCAGCTGGTGAGTCATAATTTTACAGTTTTTACTAAAATAAAAATGAAATTAAAAAGTCCACATTTTCAAAGAAGTACAGAAACATAATATTTATAGAAGATCATAAACAAGTACTCTGTTAATAGCTGTTGAACTTTGTTTAAAGAATAACAGACTAACATTTCCAAAGTACTCTTTGCTGAGATTGAACAGGATTTTATTCAAACTGTTGCGGTAACTAATGAAAAACAAATGAGATTTCAAAACAGTTTTGACTGTTAGGGGTGTGATGGCAATATCATCGCTTTTTGCACTTACAGCTGCTGCTTACACTGAAACTACCTATTTAAAACATAGTGTCATTTTATACTTGAACTCTTGATCTACAACACTGAAGGGCCAGGCATATTGAAGCCAGACTGGAATCAGTCTGATGCAATCCCAATTTTGTACTTGTGCATGAAGGCTCTTTGACTTCCAAATTTGTTTAAAATTACTGCCAGTTCTTGCATAAAAAGTATAATGATGTTCTAGAGAGGCTGATGCTGCACAGCAAATATAGTCAGAGATGCTTCTTGTGCTTGTCTTGCCCTGGATGAGGATCTGGGCACCAACTGTGCAACTCCCCAAGTCCCAAAAGCCATTGGTGTCTCATGGACATTCAGCAGAAGAGGCCTGATTCATCAGAGAGAAAAAGATACCAGCAGCTGAACTAAACCTTTTGCAAGGCATTTCACTAATATACCTGAACAGAAATTAAAATGAAACTGAAAAGTTTTTAAAGGCCAAAATTTTCATTTTGCTACTGAAGTCATAAATTTCCACAAAACCTCCATATTATTCTGCCTGCTGTTAACTTCAATATTATTCATAGTTGTTAAATTCAAATAGATTTTAGCATTTTCCACATATAAATATATTTTATGTAGCTCAAAATTTAAAAATAGTGAATATATTTGCAAAGACTAAAAATATTCAGGTGGAAAAGCGCCTGTAGCTGATGCCACATCATCTCTATTATGAAAGGTATACAGAGAAAGGTGTAAATATGGATGAACTGAAGAAACTGATCTCTTTTTTTTTATCTCTGTATTATTAAATTCCTGAGTAGTTTATTTTTCATGCATACAGATCTGCTAAGAATCCAGATTTTTTTACTCAAATGGATATAACAGAAAATGGCCTCATGAATTATAAACTATTATTAGCGTTTCTCTCCATTTTACAGTTCAGACAGCATTAAGAATTCAAAGGATTCTGAATCCTGATTTTCAGACACTTCAGATCCACTATTCAAAAGTGGATGGGCCACTTCTTTAGAAAAGTTAAATTCTTTGATATTGAATTCAGAACTTTATCACTCACATTAGTGAAGTCAAATTTCACCTATGAGTTTGTTTCCTTTTTAAAAAAGAGCAACCAACACACCACCAACAAAAAAAAAGTTAAAAAAACCAAACACACACAAAAAGAAAAAAGGAGTAGAAGTGGAAAACAAATACCAAACTCCACTCATCTAAGACATTTTAAATGTTTTAGATAAAGGTCAGGACACAAACATCAAAGGTTTTTGGAAAGACAAGTGATCCCTGAGATTAGCAGGGCTAATGCATTCTGGCTGTGTCCATTAACGCTGCAGTAGGGAATTATCAAGATCATACAATATTTTCCACATATTATTCTGCAAATTAGGGCACATTTAGATTTCACTTGTTCCATTGCAGATGTCACTTGATCCTTCCAGGTTCTCAAGTCCATCCCAACCTTGATTTATATTTGCCATAAATATTTTGAAGTAGGGCAGATGTGACCACACAGACCCTCACTTCTATTTAGATGGGGGCTGCATCTACTGCTGGAGACAGATGTGCTCAATAGCAAAATAATCTCAGTCATGTTACTGTACTAAACCTTGACACACTCCAAAGCTTTTAAAAACACCTGTTCCGCATAGCTCTGAACAAACCTATATTAAAAAAAAAAAAACAAACCAGAAATCACACAGAGGAAAGGCTAAAAGACAGTAACGTTACTCTTCCTTGGACACTAACAGTGAGGAGAATGTTTAGCAGAACATGAAGTGTATTCATTGCTCAAGTTTTCAAGCATGTTTTTACTCCATGTTGCATCTGAATTTCCATTTAACCATTCAGAATGAAGAAATAATGATAACTTAGAAGAATTAGAGGACGCAATTAGCCTGTCCTGCTACAGCCTACTGAATATTTTGATGATAGAGTGTTAATACCAATTGAATAGTGTATTTGTATGTAAGGGAGCTAAACTCAAAGTCTAGTCCAAATTATAGCCAGGCTTATTACTTAAGTTTTACTTGTGGACATACTGCATACAGAAACGACCCTGTGAAACACCCAAGGCAAAGAAATCCTGCTTTATAGTGCATATAATCGGAAAAGTAAGGAAAGAAAATTTAAACTGTTATTTAAACAACTCTCATTCCAATTACTACTTTCCTCTCTGTCAGGGCCAATTATTCTCACTTGAGACATGACCAGCATTTCTAGAGGGTTTTTCTTTTTTTTTTTTTGCAATGTATAGAGTGCCATACAGTCACTTTGAAAAGCCTAAAAAATAAATTAAAGTACACAGGAAAAGGAGACTTACTAAACTTAAAGATATCCTCTTATTTTGTCACGCTGAGGCACATTAAAATACAGAAGGACTTTAAAAACAGTAAAGTGTTTCGGACATGCATTTACTATTGCCCCTTAAAGTAACAGAGAGAAAATTGAAAACCAGAGCATTTCTTCGCTAGCATGTGTGCCAGACAAGAAAGCAAGTCCAGGAATATTTCCTTTCTTGTTCAGAACAAAAAAAGATAGTTAAAATAGAGGTACTGGTTATGAAATTAATATGATATGTTAATTATAATGTCAGATTATTGATAGTCTAGAAGGCTCCTTTACTCTTGCCATGAACAAATATAAAGAAAACAAAAAAAAAGAGTCGAGCATTAAAAACTTAAGACTATATTTTTGACCTGATTTATATGAAAATAGGTTAATTTTTTCTTAACATGACATAAAACAATTAAAAATTTGCATTGATTCGATACTTACCAGAGGGGAGGGGATTTGCCTCTTGGATAGCAGATCAGGAACTGCTCACTGATTGTCCATATCTTTCTCATTTGTTTGGTACTGATTCTAACCAAGTAGAATAGAAAATTTCCAAAACCATATGTACCTGGAGGTCTTGTTTTGCTGCAAGTCTCCCACTTGTCTGACTCACATAGACCAGAGCTGCATAAATGAACCTGTGTTCCAAAGGACTCCTTCATCACACTCCATCCTGCAGGCAAGAAACACAGCAGGAAGGGGGATTTAATATATTTTATTTTAATGAATATAAGGCACTGACTTGATACTTGTTACTGCAGATTTTTGCCCGAAGGCCTCCAAAATATTTTGATCATAGCTTATTCATTTGCATTATTAATGGAAGCACTGTCACTCATGAATTGTATGTCTGCTTTTACATCTACCCACATGGATATAAAAAACCTTTGCAATCAGTAGAATATCATGCAAAATACTGGTTTTACTTCTTGAATCGTCTTTTCCTTCTTTTTCCTAGACATTCCTATCTCCTTTACTAGTTTGTTCAGTATCTGTGCCAATACAAGTTGGGGTGCTAGCACTGTTGATTAGTCAGGTCAGGCAGAACCCACCTGGGGGTTTCAGAAAGCTCTGGCTGTGGAAAGCTAACACCTTGGAGGTGACTTTCCCTGCAAGATGAACCTGCATTCATACACTTCAGCCACTGTATTTCTATTATACTATCTCAGGAAAATTACAATTAGTTACCACCATACTTTGTCAGATTAAGCTCAATGCATGTGCCTCAGAGTCTTCGCTATGTAATACTCACTTTAATGCTCTGTGCATATGTTGCCTCAATTTAACTACAAGACCGAACTTCTAATTTTCCTATTTTTCATCCATAACACCAGAACTCCTTTCATAGACTTTCATCCATAGAGCTAGTCAGAAATATGAAACCAAGTAAAGTGCAAGAATTTAAAAAAAAATTTTAAAAGTTTTCTTATGAAATTCATCCTAGACTGAAATTTTTTAAAATATATAAAACACAGAAATAAATAATATGGAAACATGGGGTAAGATAAGGAATTGAAAAGTTACTCTTACATTTCGACATTAAAATTGGTTGATTTAGGAAACCAAATTATCCCATGAGAAATGAAGTTGTAGGATTATTTCAGAAGCAAAGAAATGTGCACTAATTCTGCTACCTTTTGCACAGGGCTAATGTATTTGGCCTCATGGCAACACAGTTCCTTCCTGAGGTGGCTGCTTGCCTGTGTACGATTGACCTGAAAGGGTAACTTCAGGATTTTGTATTGAATTCCTTTCTTCAGTTGATTTCACCAGTGTATCAGTTTCATGTAAGGGATTCTCACTCATGACAGGTGACATCCTTTATCCACCATATTTCAACCCCAGCTCATATATATGCTGTTATTACCTTTCTCTGAGGTCCAGATCAGAATGTATTAGTCATTTCCTTTCTCACTTTTCACATCTACAGAGCTCCAGATTCCTTCCAGACTCCACACACCGGGGGAAGGATTTTGTCTTTTCCAAAGGAGTGCTCACAGGTAAGGCTCAGCTCTCTTGGTCCATCTTGGCTGCTGCAGGACACAGGGTTTGGCATTCCTCCCACTTCTCAGTCTAGGAGGTACTGGGATTGCAGGGCTGAAAGTAATAACAGCTTTATCTCCATGACAGAGGTGAGGAAAGCAGAGTGTACAAGTGCATAGTTAAATTTCTAGAAAGAATTATATCAAAATTGTGATAAAGAGAGTTCTGATCATCTTCACTGCAACATAACAGGGAAGACATCTGTAAGTGCCCTTTGTTAATCTCACAGCTGTTTTTGGAAGGGAGGATGTACACGTAGAGATAGGTGAGTTCATTTCTCTCTCAGTTTGCTGTCTCTTGGACCACACAGATTATCGTTCTTCTGTCACTCCTACCTTTGTTTTGATTGTGTGGTTTTTCCTCAGTAGAAAACAAATCTGAATAAAAATGAAGCCAGAATGAAAGTATATATTCTGGTCTTTTAGTACCTTGGGATGGCCACAAAATTGGGAATTAATAACAAGCCATTAAAGAAAAAAATCCATCAGCAACAGCAAAAGGTAGAGATAGGGTAAACTCCAGGTCACACCCCTAAGAGCCTGGTAGTGGTATGATGGCTTGATCTGCAGTGTGTAGATGTACATATGCACACACAACAATCTGCCAGGAACACTTTAGATTTGTGCAGAATATTGTAGGGAAAATGGGAAAATATAAGAGAGCCACAACCCTTTTTTTTTTAATAGGAAATAGTTGCAGATGAAGCACAAAACATTCTACCAGGCGTTTCCTTAAACAATAAGAAATTTATTGACACTTTAACAAGGGGAAGCATTTCTCTGAATTACAGCCTTATTTAAACTTTACCCAATAGACTTAGTGTAAAGTGGGTAAGAAGGTTTCTGATAGTTCTTATAGGACAATCAAGGTCTAAAGTCAATTAGAGCACTTCTTCTAATTGAAGTAATTAAATAATATTTTTGCTGCCTTGGCATAGTGTGTTTTGGTTTTACAACAAATATTTATAGGATAAATCATTCTGTTAGGAAAAGGCATGATTCCTTCTGCCCTAGGCAGACATCAGTGTAATAGTAAATGTGAAATTCGTAGTTACTAGCACTGGTAAATATTTGCACAGAATAATTTCCTGTTCCCTGACTACAAAAGTCAAGTTTTGCTCAAGACCCAGTTAATGCTGAAGCCAAAGCTTTCTCACAATAACCGTGCTGATATAGCTGCCGAAGTTAGGAGGGCAATTTGCGTGACTGAGATGAGCAGAAGTTGACTGGTAATCAGAAAAATAGAGCTGCTCTACAGCATGTCCTCCATAGCCAGGGCTTTGCAAACTAGCAAATCCAGCACATTCAGACAAAGGGTCAGATGTCATACCCTCCATTTAATGGATTCAGTCACATACTAATTTCATAGCTTCTTCTAGTCTGGTCCACCATTTTCAAGAATGTTGTGCCAGCTGTGCACTAATACAGCTGTTGATAGTTTTTCCCCCTTTTTTTACAGAATAATGGTAAAATGCCCTTACCTGTGTTTACCTTTCTGTCAAGCACAGTATCTGCAAGGTTATAGGATTTACAGCCAAGTTGAGAAAGAGAGGAAAACTCAGAGATAATATTTTTAAGTTTATTTCTTGCTGATGGAACTGACAGCAAGGGATTTATATTGTTATTTCTTATGCTGATTACTGAGGGAACAGGCTGGCTGTGCTCTGAGTTCTCCCCTCAGCTTCCTTTCTATGTCCTTGTTTCCTGGTAGTTTCTCCAACTTAAGACTGAAGGAAGTGGGATTTGGGCCCAAATGTTCTCCTACATTTTCTGTTTATTTAAGTGTTTTTTTGGTACTGCTGAGTATAATTGTTTAGGGACAGATTCTCAGTGTAAACTGGCAGAAAGCCTCCAACAGCTCATAGCTGTGCCAATTTACACAGCAGAGAATTTGATACGATCTCAGTGAAGGGAGCATAATGCAACATGTAACAGAATTTCAAAAGTCAGAGAGGGGCAGACTGGCAAAAAGCTCAAGAGAATGACAGGAAAAAAAACCATATCAGAAAATCTTGTTTAATAACTCTGTTAGGGGCCAGGTGTAGGTGGTAGGGAAAAGACAGTGAAGTGTAACAGGCTGAGTTAGTCTGCCCCGTGGTGTGTGTGGTTGGCGAGAGTGCATATGATTCAGCTTCCTTGCTAATGCTGTGAGATAATTAAACAAGGTATCAGTCATTGTCTCATGTACTGTGAATATGAAAAAGTTCCTGCCAAGCATTTCTGTTATGCCAAGTGTGAATTTATTTTACAGTATAAGTAGGAAAATTGTGCAATGAAAGACTCAGCATGCCATGACTACACATAAATTCAAAGGCACCATGAACCACATTCAGTACACTTGGATTAGGTTAGCAGACAATTACCAGCCTGCAGATCACTTGAATCTGGTTTATACCTGCCATGTGTCCACACAGTCTATACTTAAATATTTACAGAGCAAAGCCAGTGTGGCCTTTTCTATTTTGCTATATTTCTATACGCAAAGCTAATAAAACTGTGGCACCAGAAAAAAAAAATAGGAAACTCCCCCTGTGGTAGCTGGTTGGGATCACTCAAATGTCTGCGAAGAAGGGAAAATCCTCATTAACGAGTCAGGCATCTCCATCCTCACCATCAAACTGCAGTCTGGAACACCACTGTTTAGTTCCAGCTTTTATTTGGAAGTTGTCAGGCAAGCCAAACTATAGACACAAAACCTGGCAGTCTTCAGTGATCAGAGGTGGGGAGAATGGAAGAGAAATAACAATTGTTTTGCCCACCTGGTAAGCTTGCCACTACGGAAGCCGAGCCAGAAGCAGAAGGAAGACTGTGCCAGTCAGAAGAATTGGAGCACCCTGTAACAATTAAACAATTCCTGATCACTCTAATTTGCACAATAAGTAAGGTTCTGGGGAAAAGATGAACTATTCAAGGTATTTTTAAAATACAACATTCCAATCTTTGGTTTTCACCAAGGACATCTGGTCAGTCAGTAAATACTGGAAATCCAGTCATACATGTAGGGGCAGATAGAAATGGATCATCCCCCTGCCCAGGTTCTGCCCAGGCTGCAAATATGACATTTCCATCCATGTAACACCAGGTAACCATTGTACAAACATTATCAGTAATGGCTCTCCACTTTACTGCACAAGGCAATAGAAAGTTGCACTGCCCATCTCTATCACTTCCATTGTCTGGTACTGAAGGCACCACAAACATTGACATTTGTGTGATGCACCAGTCATATCTTCATAAATACATTAGAAATGCAGTGTAGGATAGATAAATAAATTAGATAAAATTGTGGAGAGGAAGCCACATTTATCAAATTCATGTGCTTTTGAGAACAGATTATCCAAATTAATTTTCATGTACAGAGGCAATATGGAAATGTCATCTACAAAATTTGGACCAGAGTCCATATCAGTATATAAATATATTAATGTATCTATAGAAAGACATACATAACTCTGAATGTAGCCTCTATTTTCCCACTTTTGAGGAAAGTAGACTTTCAGTAATAATGCGTTTTACTTCTCTGATGCCTGAGGTATTTAGAAAATAAGTATCCACTACCAAAGGGCACTAAAATCCCTCCTAAACTTCTATCAGAGGGATTTCATAATGCTCCTCACATTTCAAATATAGAAAACTGTACAAAACAATGGTTCATACCACCAGATCTCTCTTCCACAGCTGAACATCGCTTCCTATCAAAGGGACTTCTGGGCCATAAACAGGATTACCAGGGAATAAATTATAAACTATAGAAAGAAAAATGTGAAACTATGTTTCTGTTACATTTAATCATCAGGGCATTTATACTAGCACAAAAAGACTTTAGAAAGGCGAACCAATTTAATTTGAAAATCAATGGTATAATGGTACTGGAATTATTTCCACACATTTCAAAATCCCAAGAGCTCATTCCTCTGGTAGTAAATGAAGCACTGTGACCAGTATTACACAGTCTACACTGTTTGCCACAACAGTCCAATTTAATTTTAAATCTAGCAAAATAGATTTGAAAGTCATTACAGTGTTGAAGCTACTGTTCAGTGTTTTACCTCACATCTAGAAATTTTAAAAGTCAACCATCAATATATCCAAATAACACTCTAATTGTGACCCTAAATAATGGAGTACATATAAAACTTCTCTGGACAAAACGGATTACACCCTCCCCTAGACACATACTCCCCTCTATTCCTGACTGCAGTCAATCAACCATCACTTTGCTGACTTGTTGGACATCAGAGGCTGAAGGAATGACATCAAAGACTAGCAGAAATATCAAGGCCAAGTTGGATGAGGCTAGTGGGTGGAATCTTCTGTATGTGGCAGGGGGATTGGAACTAGGAGATCTTTAAGGTCCTTTCCAACCCAAAGCTTTCTATGATTCTATGATTCCATGATTATTTATGTAAGAAATAGTAATAAATCAATAGTCACACTGTCTGGACAGATCTCTATGCAATCTTCTACTAGGAAATATGCCACAGGCTTGCAACTTCATCCTTTTAATGGCAAAGCTCTACCCAATTTCTTGCAGCCATCCTGCAGGCATCCTTTGTGCTCGTCCCCATAAACCCTGGGCTGCCTGAGTCAAGAGGAGTGGGAAACAGGGAAGTGTTGAGCAACAGGAAAAACCTGCGTGAAAAGATAAACTCACCTGAACTTTGTGTGTTTACAGAAAATAAGCTTGAGATTTATTTAATTTCTATTAGAAGATAGCAGAGGTTTAGAGCAGGAGGTTTCCTATAGGCCCCATTCTCTACTACCGATCATGGGTATAGTTACTAAAATGAAGGTATCAGCCTTCTAAAAAGGTTTAGCATTTGGTATTCAAAAACATTTTATTGAACATAAGTATGTTGCTAGAATTGTGTTAGAAAATGTTAATGTTGATAAAAGACAGCACTTTTTAAATGTAGAAATTAAATAAATAATTCTCATGGTTTCAGAATGCATGCCTTTTAGAAATTTCTATCATGTGAAAAACAAACGGCATTGATCTATCTTCATTTACTGTGGAAAAACACTACTGTATTTATGTTAGCATTTCTAGTGTACAATGAAACATTTGAAAATGAACAGTAGCTTTCTTTTTTGAGCAGGACTTGAAATCAATTGGAGGGCAGAATTTTTGTATTAATAAGTGTCAATGAAGAGTTACTGCTGTAAAACAAAACAAAATGTATATATTCTAAATTATCACCAGTACTGGAATATCAAACACTGTTAAAATGCAGCCTTTATTGCTCTTTCAATTTGCCTAAATAAAAAAACAAATTCCATCCCAAAGATATTCAAGGATTAACTAGAGCTTTCCTGCAAGAAATAGTTTTGTGGGTTTATCTGAAATTATGTTGGTTAAAATGCAGGACCTTTATGACCTGCTCAATGGCAGGTTTACATTGAAACTGTTATAAATTATTACAGAGGTGAAGCCAATCTAAACAGTCCAACATAAATATATCTGCAGACATACTGGCTACTACATATTCTAAACACTGTCTGTATATGAATAAACAGAGCTTTCTAAATCATTTAAGAAAATGTATTTATTCATAAAATCAATAATATTTATTTTTGTGTTTGACAAAAAAGGTCTATTATACCTAACTTATTGGAGCCTGAAAACATTTTTATGGATTCTTATGTGGTTTTCCTACCTCTGATAATGGCTGAGAATTTTAATTTTTAATTATGTGAATGTTTCTAATAGTTTTTGTATTTGACTAATCCCTATCTGTTTAAATTGTTATTTTATTAAATTTCACAAGTTAAATATTTAAGTAAACATGCTGTACAGAGCTCCATTTATTCAGTTAACTCTGTTAGCCAAAACTTTTATCAGACTGTAAAACAGACATAGGTAATATTGGGAAACAAACCCATATTTGTGTGTTTCTACTTTCAAAACAGCAATAAAAATACATATTTCTGTTCATACTATTATAATAAGCAGCATTTGTGGCAGGAAAGAAATGTGAGATGTTAACAGATGACGAGACCCGGGGTATTCCATTTATATGCATCAAACCATACAGGAAAAATTGCAGAGTCAAATAAAGTTATGTATAATGATACTGTTTGTGTTGCTTCCTAATTTCATACAATATTTAAAATATTATATCACATTAAAATTCCTCCTGCTAGCTTCCCAAGAAGACTCCCAAAGTGCTTTGCAAAAGGCAAACTATGTGCTGCATTAAAGAAAAAAAAAAAAAGACATGTAATAACATATGCAAAATACAGTCTTAGAAAACCATAAATCTATAGAAAATAGGAAGAGAGAAAAGTAGTCCTAAGATCTGCTACATTTTGCCTTGCAATTTGTTTTAGAGGGACCTGGCAGAAATACAAAGGCAGCTGTGAAATAATCTAACGCCAATTTCTTCCCATTTACAAACTGAGTTAAATCCAGAAGCCTGAGATTTAGCGTGGTCTTTGAAACTCCTGTTGTTTGTTTTTAAATTATTGTAAATTTATGTTGTCTTTCCTTGTTTACCATATAAATACCCTGTAACAGTATCTAATAATCCTAGCTGTGGCATTTCTATACCACTTTACTATTTATCTCCAGAACGTCCTTTAGAAAATTCCCCCTTGTACCTGCTGCACTATATGAAACAAATAAATAAAAAGAAAATAAAGCAACCTTTTTATTCTGAAAATAATACAACCATAGATTTCAGTCCTTCATGCCCCATATATTTCCAAGTTCTCAGCTATACTCATCTGCCTCGTGAGGTGCTTATAAGAGCCCTACATTTTCAGAGCGCTAACAGCAACTGGAAGCTTTATCCTTGCAGATTTCTTATACTGCTTTTGGTCGTTCCCATTGGGGAACACCCCACTGATGCTGTTGAATGTTTGTGGGGGAAAGAGTCTGATTCACTCTCAAAAGAAATAACTAGGGAGTTTTCCGTATTCTGCTCTGAGGAAGGTAATCGCTCTTTTGGGTCAAAGCTGCAATCCCTGAAGAACTGCTGGGTAAAGTATGTTTGGGGTCAAATTTCCTTTGATAAAGTAGAGCAGTTACAGGTTAGCTGTAAGACTGAGAGAGAAGGAAAGAAGTGTTTTAAACAGGAAAGGATCCCTCCCTTGCAGCCCCATGCTGCAGAGTCTGGATCCCGGTCTGAGCATCCTCCCTGCAGAAGTCTCGTGTTTCTACCCAGGTCCCTCAGGCGAGGTGGTCGGTCTGGAGACCCCCAAACCACAGACACAGAGGCAGAGCTGGCACCACCGCTTCCCAGACTTCCTGCTCTACCTGGAACTGCCACATGCAGCCCTTGAATGTGATAAAATGATTAGATAAAATGGTGAATATAGTGGGTGTTTGCCAGCCCACAGTCCCCGCAAGCCTCAGCAAACCAGGACGCTCGGCTGTCTCACACGTTTGACGGGCTCGTTCTGGCTTCAGACAGAACCTGTGCGGGGGGAAGCGGCAGCGAGGGGGGCACGGCCCCGCTTTCGGCAGGTTTGATGAGTGGGCTGCGGGTCCCCGCTGCCTTCCCTCGCTACTGCAAGCACGGCTTCTCCAGGAAGCTCCTCCTGAGATAGCACTGGCCAGAGGATAAACAACTGACAGCATTCCTGCAGCTCTCACCCACTTCTTCATTCCCGCCGACGGGAAAAGGAGCGCAACTGCCGCTGTTAGTGAAATAAAGACCCATTTTAATCCAAGCTAACACAGGAAAAGAGTAAAGAAGCTGAAAGATGGGAAATAAAAAGACAAAGCTAATAAGTTGCCGCTTGTACCGAAGACCTTAAATTTAAGTACAAAATGCATGGATTGGTGTTTAATTAAAAGAAAGAAAAGTAATCAAAATTGATTGAAATAAAAAGAAAGCAATATTAAAGGAATTGTATTTCTTAGTAAATACTCTCTAATTCTTTAACGAATTTATTTTGTGGATGCAAAATACAAAAATGTCCCCTCTAGGGAGAAAGCATAAAAGAGAAATAGCAAAAAAATGCAAACAAAAAGAAGCAAAATAAAAAAACACATCAGCTGGAATAGATAATCTTTTGGAAAGAAAGAAGAGGTAAACAAATAAAGAAAATTTAAGCAAAAATAAAACTGTGGCTTTATGTGCTCTCTAAGGTTTTAAAAAGAGTACATTGCAAATAGCATTTGTTCTTAAATTGCCTGTGATGTTAATTTAAGGATTAGCTTCCTGCTCATAGGCCACAGATACTCTGAGCGTGTTCTCCATTCCGTGGCAAAAGCTGTAGTGTTCCCACAGCTGGACAACTGTAATTTTATCATATTTCCAAGAACAGATTATGTATGTAATATAACCAGCTGCTGTTGGTGTTGAATTTTGTAAATTATAATATAGGTAGGAAATCATATGTGTTGTAAGTGATAAAAAAGGTTTTGTTCAGATTTCTGTAGCTGCTGTGCTGGTTGGTATGTTTTGCCTTCTGCTATCCTTTAAAATCAGCTCAAAGATCAGCCATCAGCTACAGAAATATGTTTACAAATTTGAAACGTGTCCATAGCTACAGTGGCAGGAGCAGGATTTCAACAAGCCCCACTTTTCACTGACTGAATTTTTTTTTTTCCTCTGAGTGAAATATTGCATAATTTAAATGTTCTCTGATAGGGAAAACGAAAAATGTGCAAAAAAAAAAAAAGTCTGAATGTGGGTCAAGTGAAGGCTGGCAGGGAACTGTCTGACAGTGTAAATGTTCATTTGTCATCTCAGGGGAGTGTTAACTCCAGCACCTGGTTACAGCAATTTAAATGTCATCAAGGTAGTTCTGTCATAGCTGGTTTAGGGCTAATTAAAATCAATTGTTAAATATTTTAAGTTTCATTTTGCACTGGAAATTTCTGTAAGATTTAGTTGCCATGGGATTTTTGGGTGAATGTTTTTATTAAATAAAACATTTCCAAGTTTTGGTTGCTATATCACTTTTTCTCTTCTGTTCTCCCCTTCTTTTCACTATTTCTGTCAAATTCTCTGCAATGACTAATGTGGCTGAGTTTTTAAAATCATCCCTACAGAGACCAACATTGTATCACTGCACATCATAGAGTGTTTCTTGTTTAACAAATGTGCAAAGAAGAGAAATCTAGAACACCTTTTTTTTATTATTTAAATGTGGTCTGGGAGGGAAATTAATGAAAAAAAACCGCTAAATTACTGGGAACAGTAATAATTTTATTTTTTTTAATATCCTTGTTGATACAGACATAAGACCAGTTGAAGGCAAAAGGAATGATATTTCTCACACCTGGAATACTAGCAGGAATTATTGTATTTTAATAGACCACAAATGTGTTTCTCTTTACCTAACTAACTGTTAACCAACACTGATGTTGAATACACATCCTTTTCTCCTCCACACAAATGACATGATAATATTTAATCACTCTACACAAATTAAAATTAGATTATTTATTAAAATACTCTGCCAGTTCCATCAGTGAGAAGACCTCCTTCCCCTAACCCTTGAGCAGGTTATTTCAAAGTACCCCGTTACATTTCCAAAGAAAAGGTAAGCACTTACAGCAAACCATCAGTATTAACTAATGTGATATCTGATGGTACATTATCTGATGGTAATGTGTATCTGATGGTAATGTGTATCTGATGTACTTAAAGGCGATGTTTGTGTGACTTCAGACTAGACTGCCTGATTGTAACTTTACTGCATCATTAATAGCTTGAAAACAGAATAAAATTTGACCATGCAAGAATTATTGCATCCAGGATGCATTTATTCTTTGTTGGGAGGAGAAACCAAGTAGGTGGTCCCAGCAACAAGCAATAGATCTCTGCTTTTCTTGGCTAGAGAATTTGGCAACTTGAACTCTACAATATCTAATTTGCTTTATGGAAAAACAAAGTTTTAGCTTTTCTGGAATGAGTGAGATTATACTGGCTCCGGGCTTTCTCATTTTATGGGTTGTTTTCTGTTTCCAGGAGCAACAGACATCACTGCACCTGCTGTACATGTGCACATTCCCATCAAGGGCCAATAATATCTTATATTCCTTACAGTCAATCTATACACCTCATTTCCAGTTCGACTTTTCCAAATCAGAACTTCAGTTTACTTAATTTGTTGCCCACAGCCATGCAGTTAAAAGTACAAATGAAAGATGGAAGAGACCAACCGATGTGTTCCTGAGACAATAGTGTTATGTCAAATGAAGCATGGAAATTTTACCCTTAGATTCCTGTATAATATTAATAGTCAAACTTTCAGTCTATACTTGGCAAAAGAAAAAAAGTCGAAACCTTGATTTTTTCTTTCCAGAATGACCTGAAAATCAGAAGAATTAATCTTCATAAGCTCTTCAGTTAAAGATGAGTTCTAAATATCATGGGGTCTGAATGGTTGAGAGGTTTGTCTAACTGAGCTAACAACTTCACCTTGGGTCACGGTGTCATCTGACTAAGTCTAGTTTTACAAAGGTTCCTCCTTACCTGAGTTGGTCAAAAGGTTGTGTCAGATTTCTAACATAAATTGTGTATGTGCTGTGTTTCACGGAAGTAAATATGACATTATCAGGCAATTTTATGTTTCTTCACATACCAATAAATAATTTTGTCTAATTCACTATTAATCTGTACCGATAAGTTAATGACAAAGAAGTTATGCTGGAACTACCAGGATGCACCACCACCTTTGCTTTATTGTAAAAGGGATTGCCAAAAAATTTCTGCGTATATTACTATAAAATCAATATTGTTATTTTATGAAGAGAGGAAAGAAACTAGAGAAGTTCAAAATAATAAAGAGGTAGAAATTATTTAGAGAGCTCATCAGTAATCAAACTGTATGACACTCAGAAGGCAATCTCTAAACCACAAGCATGAATATTTGCAGACAGTTCCATGAAGACTGATGCTGATGTGGTAAATACTACATTTTTCCATAATTAGGTATCTGAGGACTATAATTATCATCCAAAGGAGTGGTCTGATTCTGAGAAGTAAATGACACCCAGCTAGACAAACCTGTCAAGCGTTCCTGATTGATTAATGAAAAAATATATTCAAAAAATAAATCTATTCATATGTACATGTGCACACATAAACAAACAGAGGCTGGCACTAAATTAAAGGTGAGACAAACTTTTCCAAACAAAAATACATAAAACCGAACTTCTCAGTTGAAATATAGATTAATATTTTTTTTGGTTTTTGGGTTTTTTTAAATTTATATAAAAATTTTCAGAAAGTAAAAATCACTACAGGGTATGCTAACACCAGTTGGTAATAATCTAGCATGGAAAACAGCAAAAGAAGCTACACCTTGGAAGAAGTAAAATAAAATGGCCATGGGGGTCATGGCTATGGACTCTGCACTCTGCTTCCCTAGAACCTCAGGGCAAATGTTTAGGGTCCAGTTTTAGGGTTCAAACTTCTAACAAGAGGGTTTGGCTTCTAGTGCGCCTGTACATAGAGCAGAGTATAAAGGAATCCCATCTCAGCTATACCTATTGGCATCTGATTACTGCCTCTTTTTCTTCATCCTGTTGGATCACAGCACTTTTCACACAGTGTCTGGCAACACTTTGCCCTCAGTACCTTCTCAAATAGTGGCAAGGCCAAACATGCATAAGACATGCTCATCCTCAAGCGTGCAGAGTCCCATTTACTTCAGATGCTTCTTCTCTTAAAAAAATCCATGTGTACGTAAACGCTTTGCTGACCTGTGGGGAAGAACTAACCTTCATCCAAGAATGAAGTCTTAAAGGGACAAGTTTTAAGAAAGACACATGCTACACACAGTGCCAAATGCTCAGTGTTATACAGGAATTTTAGGGAACATATTGAGAGGCAAAAAATATAATGGGAACCATATAGCCAAAGGAATTACCCTTCTTCCAACGTACAACTTATTTATTTCATGATATCTAAATCTTACATCACTGAAGCAACTAAGTTGTATTTACCATAACCCCAGCCATATTTTCATTTTTTCCTTTTGTTAATCAAATAAAGACCTGTGGAAAAATCAAAAATTAAAAAAAGAAAATCAGTATTTGTAATCCAAGGATGTTTCTTTTCTATGAAGACAGTATTTTCACAATGTATGTATGTACATTTCTTTTAAGATTTGTAGGGTGTGAGGAATTGTCCAACTCAGTCCTGTCATAGCAAACTGTTCTGTTGATAGTCTTTATTAGAGGAAGCCACATTCAATGCCTGGGATCTGTAGCAACAGTTGAAGTAACTATAACAAGCTTACTTCAGTGTTTTGATTGAAGTATATGCTGATGCTTAATTAATTAGGTTTTCACATATTTTTAGTCTTGATATTCTAGTGCTGCTTTCATGGACCTGTAAAGAAAACCCTATAGATCTGCTGAATAATTTAATCACACCATCTGGGAAATTTTTGAACCTTACCCAGCAATTCTTATTGATGAGGCCAGATCTTTAATTTAGTGGGGGTATTGAGAGAAAGGAAAGTAATTTGGCTTACATTTGTGCCTCTAAAAGTTTGTACAGGACCCAATTTATATCAGGCTGTAAACAGTTCTGGGATGCATTCCTCTCATTTTCCCATAATACCCCAGTTCTACACTTTCAGGACTTCATTGTGGATGGGAGAGAACAGAGAAAACCAGACTATGATGGCCAAAAGATCACTGAAGAGGAGACATGCATTTTCCTTCTATTTTAGTAGAGTTCTATACATATGTAATTATGGTACAGTACAAGAAAGAGGGATGGGAAATATGAGGAAACCAGTCATGCAGGGGAGATGGAGGATTACCTGATATCCAACCCCACATTGACATTTCCAGTGTACATCTTCCTTGGAGACCATAATGTATGTTACACTTTCACCTCAGTACCAGTTCAACCAGGACTTTAGAAAGGCCACCTCTGGCCCATTTTCATCACCACAGCAGTACTAAAATTGAATTTTAATCTGGTCCATCATTTTAGGCACTTTACTGAGTTCATATGCAATTACTCCTGAGATGCATTTTTACACGTTCTGCAGCTCCATTGGAAAAACTGGTATCAATATCTATGATTGCAAAGTCTATTGCAGATTTGTTCTGAAGCTCTGATCAAATTATTGAACTAGGATAATAAAATTTCCATTTTATTCCACAATCAAGGATATTCAGACACATTAAAACAGTAATTTACAGCAGCAAGACATTTGGCTTTAACAATGGGGTTTTGGATGTTATATACATGTAAAAGAAAACAATGCAGTTTCGCTATACAGACCTGAGAATGAATGGTGGTCTTCAGAGATAACTCTTTTGTTTAATGCTGCACTTTAGGCTCTTTTTCAAAAAAAAATTTTTCTACTAAATCTACAAAGTCTGTTGATGGTTAAAATATTTGCATATTTGGAGCAGAAACAATTGTCAGATTTATATTGGTTAAAAGTCTGACCAATATCCCAAAGTGACATTCTGGGAAGTATGCAAATGATTTTTCAAGTTATTTTAGAAATAATGGTATTTGACTCAGGAAGTTTATATTAAATACAATCTACACTGGAGTTACAGTGAGAACTGCACTTTGGCTGATGGATGATAAGAATAAAGTGCTCCTTGGATGAATTAAGCTTTGTGTATATATCTACAAGCTATGCAAGACAGCTTATTTCACATAAAATTCCTACATAATGCATGGTTTCATCTAACATCAATCACAATCCAGCTGGATACTAGATTATCAGATTGGATTTTTCAGCTGGAAAAATACAGTGGTAATATTTGCAAATATTGTCCTCAGTTTAGGCTCTTTGAGCTTAAACCTGTGACTGTGTAGACAGAGATAATGTGGGAGGTAGAGTTTCTTCCTTGCAAGCTCAGAGTTTGGTATTTCTGCAGAGTTCTTGATATTTTTTTTAATTCTAGTTTGCACCAGAATGGACAAATGCTGTTCACAAAATGAGCATTGATATTTATGAGACAGAAAACACTGAAAAAGAGTTATCCTCCAGAGTGGGAAAACCCAATTGTGGTGGTGTCAAAGTTAAAGTATTTCACTTCAGGTCTCAAAGCACCCCTGAGTGACGGGTATTTTCACCCAAAATATAGTTTCAAATTATCAAAATTCTTCTTCTATGAATTTTCATAATTTAAAATTAATGTTGTAGTGAAGCTACTGTGAAACCTGACCCAAAGGCATACAAAGAATAAAACACATAGAAATAGTGAAAGAAGTTTTAAGTACTTTTGAATGACATGCTTGCTTTGAGTTTCTTCATCAGAGGAACATGACTAGCTCTCCTAAGCTCCACTGTAATATAAGTGATAAAAATACTAATATAGGAAGTGATATTGTCCTTTTCCTATGCTATGAATCCATGTATATTCTTCCACTGAATTCTGTTTATTCTTCTACTGAAACCTTGTCCATGACTATATCACGCAAAATATATGTCTTCACTTTGAAAGATTTTTTGAGGATTTTCCTATATGACTTTTCATACCTATTTGTTAAGTTTTCCAGCAAATACATTGACACTATCTCGTGTGGCATACCATACTTTTCATAAGCATACATACTGCTACTGAAGTACTCTTTCACTATATGAAACTTGAAAGAACTTGGCAATGTTCTGATTTTCATGCACTGAAGCTGCTCTGATGCTAACCAGTATTGTGCCATTGTTGCCTTGCACATCTTCTCTTCTTCATCAGTCTTTTCTCTTAGACAATGTTACCAGAATGGACAGTGATTAAAGAATTGTCACATTTGGGTGACAGAGTACTGACCCACCATTCATAGGTATTAATAAAAAATAATATATTAATGCTAACAATAATCTGATGGCTTCTAACTCCAGCCATTAGAATTGATGGATTTTGCTAGAGCATTCTATTATTTTTTTGATTAATCTATGTTATTAATTTCCCACACTAGGTTTTTAAAGTGCTATATAAGTTATTTGTAATGTTTTTTAGAAGAGAAAACCATTTATAAGCTATTGCTTTCAAAAAAATAAAAACATGAGGGAATTTTAGTTCTTACAAGCTTTTTATTCATTGCAAACACTTTTTCCTTTTAAAAAGATGTATTTTCATATTCAATAACTCTAAATAAATTTTTGCTTTGCTCTTCAATTTTTTATCCCCTGAAAACAGAAATACATGTTCTATTGTGAGAAAAAGTGACAGCAATGGCTGCTTTCATAGATTTATCTTTCCCTAATAGTGTGTTAGATGCAGCAAGGAGACAAAAAAATAAGCATGATGGATTGGAAGAGCAAACACAGACAATTTCTTGTTCTTCTTAAAGCATGAAATTCTTAAAATTAAAATTGTGGTGACCCAAAAAGGGTCTTGGATTCCCCAAAATACCATTTAGCATCATGTGAATACCTGTGGTCTTTTGTTGGTTTGTCAGCTTTGTAGTCAGCCAGAAAAATGACTGGCAGGGGAAGAGGAAGTGCAAGCAGGGACATTCACTTTGGATAAAACCCAAGGAAAATACTGCTTTAAAATTTCAATTTTAGGCTTAAAATTTTGCCTTGTTTGAGTCAAGAGAGAATCTTACTGCATTTCCTTCTTAGTTTCTGGAGGAGAGTAGTGGGGGCCCACACTGTCCCACTCCAGGGGTTTGGCTGTGGCGCTGGCTGTGACCTCACAAGGGAAGAGCCAGTCCTGCCCCCCTCCCTTGCTGGAGCTGTGGGACAAGGCTTGCTTGGCTCCTGGCTTCATCAAAAAAATAAAAAGCATTTACAATTCTTTCTGTTCAGAGGTGAAAACACTAACTTTTTAGACTTTTGTAAGAAATTCTTTTCAGCTATCCAGTGAACCACCTTGGTGACATAAATGCGTTCACAAAAGTGTTTTCTGGTCTAGTATCAGTTTAAACAAGTCCCTCTCTGCATGTCCATTTTTGTTTCCTGCCTCATTTGAGACAGCACAACTGTTTGCATGGCGACACAGCAAAAATAATTGAAACACTGAACTGGGTAGTAAGTCTCCAAAATGAAATTCTCCCAAGCCAATAACATAGTCAGAATGGTCACATAGAGCATTTACACCAGCCCAAGCACAGGGGTGATGTGGGAACTGAGCCACTTCCTATGGCAGTGAAACCCTTTTTTTAATTTTTATTTTTATAATAAGGTCATTTCTAAACTTGGGGCATTAATTTAGATCCAGAATTAAGGACTTTCACCTTTTAATTTGAGGTATGCTTTTTGGAATTTTGGCCATAATGCAAATTCAGTGAATTATTTAAAGTAATGCCAAACCACTAATTTTCTAGAACAATTTAACTAAACAATAGTCTAAAGAGGGATGTGAAGAGTATTTCTTGTAAGATACTTCGTATTTGAATTAATTCAGTGTGTGGGAGAGTGCTAAATATATTCATTTATTATATCTGTTAGCAGCTATGTGTTGTCTTAAAAAACAAACTATGGCATAGAATTTCAAAAGCAGGGGTTGCAGTTGGAATTTCTATGTAGTGGTTCTAAGTTGTTGAGTATAATTTTAAAAGGATTAGTTATAAGAAAAATATTTTGTTAAAAGGGACCATTATACAAAAAAATGTTACCTGTGAAGGAGCCCCAGGAAGACAGCTACCAGGCTTGCTGCTGGTGAGCTTTATACCTTGGCTGTGAGCAATGGAAGAGCTCAAGTCATCCATGCATGTTCAGAGAGGAGTTTTTTTAGTAATAGTGGTTGCCTTTCTAAATAACGCATCTGGACCTAGACATGAATGATGTTTGTCACTGCAGGAATAGACCTTAAACAGTTGTTTTCTCCCTGTTCTGTTTAGAAGATTGGCTTAATTGAACATTCAAATGTACATTTCCTTCCACCATGAGGCCTGAGGGCTGGGATCTAGTGGGGTTGTTCAATGTATCAGTAGACAGTGACATTTTTTTATTAAGACAAACATAAGGAACTCTTCTACAATTTATGACCACATAATGGAACTTGTGAATGACTCTCTTGCCTCTTAGTAAATGGAATATGTAGCACAAATATAGCTTTCATTTCTCCCATCTCTACAGTGTTTACTTACAGCTGAGTGAGGACAGGAAAAAGCCATTCAGAATTTGTTTTTACTCTTTTTATGTATCTGTTTGTTTGGTTTTAAAATTTATTTATTTAAAAACAGTATTTCTACTTAACTATATTTTGTAAGAGATTAGAGAATGTTCTTAAAGAAAAAGCATTAGCTTGTTTCTCTGTGGATACCTGCTTATAGAACAGCTCTTTCTGAGTTTCTATAGCAGGGAGGGCACTTAAACTGAAAGAGTTGCAGAGACATAGTATTGGAAAGATGATACTCCTTTTACTTCTTCCCTGTATGAGTGGATTGCGTGCAGTGTTGTCAGGCAGAAAGAGAATGCATGCAGTAATTAATGTGTTCACAGTTCATTGCCCCCTCCTTGGCCTTTTCACACTTCTATTTAGCTCATTTTCTCTTTGCTGGGTGCTACTGTCCATCAATTTCCACACCCTTTGTCTTTGTCCATCACCTTTCCTTACTTTCAATATTTCCTGTGTTGCAAAAATCAGGCAAGGTCTCATCCAGAAACAGTCCCTCCATCATACTAGCTGTAAATGCAGTGTGAAGTTTCAAGGAAGTTAGAAATGGGGAAAACCAGAAAGTTTCAAGGCATAGGAATGCTTCCATTTTTCGAGAAAAAAGAGAAAAAAAAAAAAAAGAGAGAGACATGAGGGTAAGAAGAGATAGTCTGACAAAGCAGAACACTGAATGGGGAAGAAACTGCAGGGCAACTGCTGATTTTTCTTTTTTTCCAAATTAAATGCAAATGGCAGTTGAAAAACTGGAACAAACTACACAGAATTACAGAAATTCCTTTTCAAGAAATCCACAATTGTATAATTTGATTGCCAGAAAATATCATTGAGGACATTGGCTTACCAAGGTTAAAATATATGAATAATAAGAATATTAAATTATAGTGTTCAACTGGAAACAAGAACAAATATCCATTGAAACCTCCACAGATATTTCCTGAAAAAAGTAATAGAAGTGTCTTCTTTCCAAAAGTTTCTATTTTCCTGAAGAAAATTTAAAACCTCTAAGCTGAAAAAGGTTAACAGACATTATCAGAATATTTTTCATGTTATTATTATTTTAACAGAGGTGGAGGTTTCATGGTAGAAAACACATTCCATCTGCGGAATACCAGGTTTCCCACTGTAAAGCAGGAGTCAGGCACTATGTGACAGCAGGACAGGTTTTATGTCTGTCTGTTACACCCTCCTCCGCAGCAGCTGAGCACTGTCAGGAATGAGCCCATGTGGGCCACTAAGTCATTCCAGTTCTGTGTAGTTCCCATGCTCTGGATGTAGAAAGTTTCCTATAATTTAAATACACTCTTCTATGCACAATTTCCAATACATTGCACATATTGTTCTAACATACACATTCTGTTTTACAATCAAGCAAATTTTAATTCTCTAAATATCTGTCGTCTGTTACCATTTAGAAGAACAGATGTTCACTTACACCAGTATATACCTAAATGAAATTGAAAAACCCTATACAGATATACCCTATACCCTATCCATTTGTCGAGTAACTGTTTCCTCCATTGCTCATCCATTCCTTTATATATTTCCTAATCAGTGCATAAGAATAGGATTTTTCTCAGTTTAGTGACCAAAACTCATTTCACACACATTTAAAGCAAAAATTTGACAGAGAAATTTAGGGGTTTTTTTAGGTGAAAATGTAAAAGTATAAGGTTTTGCAGCTGAGCTTACTATGCTCATGAGGGTTAGAACATAATTTTATACAAGAGAAAAAATCTAAGGTTTGGGGAGAGCAATATTTTCCATATTATTGGGTACAGTGGGACTAGCAAAATCAGGAAATTTATGTTTTATGAGTTTAAACAAAAATCAAAGTTACATAGTGATGCTAAACATAACTCTCTGTTTAGTTGGGTACTTCTAGTAAAAGGGTCTAAAATGTTTAACAACTATAACTTTGAACTTTGTGTTTCTTTAAACTGTTATAAACTAAGCACCTGATTCAGGGAGAATAGCTCATTACAGCTTTGTGTGAGCCTCTTTAAATTGTTTTTTCTTAAGACTTTTTATAGTCAAGCACTTTATATACCGGGGAAAAAATATGTGTCCTATGTATTTACTGATTTTTCTCCAAACTAAAATCTAGTTCAGTGAACTAGGGAAACGATTTATTAATTTCAAGATTCTTTGCTGTATGAAACAGAACTGGATATTTATATTTTCAAATGACTACTTAAATGACTTACATAGTTTTCACTTACATAAATGTTAAAGGATTTTTCAATGGGAGCATGATTCAAAGGTTCTACTGTTGTTAAAGGAATCTTCTTTTCTATTGAAGTCTCAAGCCCTAATATCTCAGATTCTTTAGAAAAAGTAATCTTTAATCTGCTCTTAAAATCTCTGATCAGACAGATGTTTTTACTCCAGAAGAAATTTGCATTGTCCTGACTAAGTTTTCTTAGATGAATTGCAGTTCAGAATGCACAGGATATATAACTTGTCATTTTACAGTGGCAATCAGTTCTGGTACTATTTGATTAATAGCCAATATTTAATAATTCACAGTGCACCTTAGCAGTGTACAGAAATTTTAGCTTTGACTAGTAGTGGCTTGAGAGAACATAAGAAATTGAAAAGCTATTTCTTGTTTAATTGAAATATAGTTCTGAGGTTTTTTATATTTCTACATATCTGGGTTGTCCATGTGTAGCTGGTATACTCTTTTCTTACATACACTATTGACGAAAGCTTTGGAAAAAAATCCTCACTTGATCTGTAAGAATTAATATATGCTTGTTCATTTATTTGCTTATACTTTCTTTAAAATTTACCTTTGTATCTCAAGAAATCTTTATTAAATTAAAACCAACCACTTTAATAGGTAAATTAATAATTCAGAAGCTACAAACAGCACTGGTAGAATTTTAGAAAATATTTTGATGTCACTTAAAAAAGTAAAGGAGGACAATATTTATTTTTGTCTACAAAGACAAATAAAAATTATGTATAGCAATAAATATCTTAAAACATTTAAATAATGCAAAGTTTCTGGAGGAAAACTCTATTGCAAACTGACAGTCAACTCCACTAAAATTACCAGGCACAGGTTTGTCTAGTGAGTTCAGACTAAACATACTAGGGAACAAATTAGAGCTAAAAAAGTATTAAGTATACATGTTCTTGTATTTCTTTAAATCTTTTAGAACAGCTGGTCTCAAGATGACCTAACCTAACCATTTAGAAACAAAATATTGTGACACTTAGACATTAATGGAAAAACAACACAATCCTTTTGGGGCTGGGAAGCAGCCACAAACTTCATATGAAGATCCCCATTAAACAGGCCCAGTGTGGTTATCAACTCCAGCTCCAGAGCAAAGCTGCAGAGATGAAGGGTACACGTTCTCCCCCTTCTGTTGATCAATTATTACATATGCATAAATGAAGCATCATGAAAAGCCATTAAGATAAAAGTTTTGTCAGCCAGTATTTCTCTAGCTGCTTGACTTGAACTTTTTTATTATGACAAACCACATGCTAGAGGGCACAAGAGACCGTTTTGATTGTGCAGTTAAAGGAACCTATTAGAAATATGAAATCATTATTTCTGGAGTATTTGAGACTTTTTTTATTTTCCTGTGGACAGCTGCTGGCTATAGAACTGAGGGAAATTTAATTCAGGAAAATATCCTAAGTAATGGAGCCAGAGAGGCTAAATCAGAGTGGTAAATATTGCTAAGCCATCATTACTTGCTAAATAGATATTAGTCATCTCTATTTTTTTACTGCACACTGAAAGTTCTAAAGAGTCATTGCTTGTGATACCTTCTTAAACAAAACAGAAAAATCCACCCTCTAAAACCAGAGAAGTCTGCCAAGGTAGCCTTGAGGGTCTAGTTTAAACCCCTCTAGCAAAGAATTCCACATTTCAAGGATTTAAGTGGAAATAAAATAAAATCCAGGCTCAGATTTTCCTCCAAGACTGCACTGGTGGAGAAACAGAAAAGTACAAAGAGAGAGGGAAGGACTTGCTGTAGAGAAGATAGCATGAGAAAAATATTCACAAACAGTGTATAAAAACCCAATTAAAAATCTAAGTATCCACTCATAAATGATTAATGACTGAGGACTTTCTACGCATTGTAGAGTTTATGTCTGTGTAGGATTTAGTCCAGGGCATGGCTGTCTGTCTGTGCATGTCTTGCTACATATGGGATATTCTAACAATCATACTTTACACTTCCCTTTTTTTTTTTCTCCAGAAAGAAGAAGCATATTCTTGTTTGAAATATTTGTCTTTAGAGAAGTGCAATTTGGTTAAAATTGACAAAATATAAATAGAAGAATCCTAGTAATCAACCTTAAGTAGGCAATAAAACTAAAAACATTATGAAAGAAAAAGTTGTTTGTGTCCCTGTATTTCATTAGTTTTTGTCTTTTGTATTTATAGTCTGAGAGAGGAGTCCATCAGACCCAAAAACAATGAGTGTTATTTGGGAAGAAACAAGTTGACTGTGGGTGGACAATGGAGCAAGAAGTGTAAGAAAGATGTTTTACATCAAATGGGGTCTCAGACTGCAACGCTAGGAGAAAAAATTTCTTCTGTTACCAAAATACTGACTTCTGGCAGATGGTGTCCTGGTTTGAAGGACAGATGTCTGCTAAGGAAGGCAGGAGCCTCCCTTGGAATGGAAAAGGTAAACCCCTTTCCTCCAAATTATTGTAATTTTGAAATTAAGGGGCTCTCAGGCAAAGATATGGGAATAGGAATAACAGTTCTTTACTAGTATTGATACTAAAGCAAACAAACAACAACACTTACGGCATTAACAACAAAACAGAACCAGGAACCCGGTCCCAGCCCTCTGGGCCTGCAGGCACTGTCCCCTTGGGTGCAGTGATGGTCACAGCCGGCAGGGGGCGCTGGTGGCGCTGGGTGGGCAGGGCAGGTGCGATGGTTCCCCCGCGGCTGCAGGGGGCGCTGTGGCGCGAGCTCCAGCAGCGCGTGGCAATGGCGGCTCGGCCGGGACGGGGAGGGGTGGAAGAGAGAGAGGTTTTCCTTCACAAACCCCCTGGGGCAGTCGGTCCTGGTGCCTCAGCAGGACTCTCGGAAGCAGTAAACTGGGATGGCAGGACGTCTTGGCAGGCAGGGGGCGCGGGGACGCGGCGCAGTGAAACCCAGAGCAGTGCCGATGGAGCCGCAGGGGGCAGGGCAGGGGCAGCAGCCCGGCTCCCAACAGGTCAGGGAGAGGCGAGCTCAGGGATCTTGGGCACCTGAGCAGATGGCAATAGGTTCAGTGGCTGCTCTCACAAGCAGAGGCTCACCCGAGTGGCAGAAGGAGCAGCTCCAAGTGAGGGGTCCAGCAGCAGCAACGAAATTCCTCTCCCAAAAGCAGCCCAGCAGCACCTCCCCGTGTTCTCCTCAGAAGCGCAGAGCGAGAGAGAGAGAGAGAGAGAGCCTGCAGGTGCTCCAGCCCTGCAGTTTTCCAGCCCCAATTCTGAAGATATGTCTCCCCTATTCCGAGAGAAACTTCCAGACAGGAGAACAGTAAAACAGAGATGCCCCTCTCCCCAGGACTTGGCCACTTCTTTTGTTCTTCTTAAGTACCCAGTTGTTAGTTCTCCTTAGCAACTTAATGGGAAAAAATTCTATACGTAAAAGGAAACAAAAGGAAAGAAAACCTAACCCCCAACAGATGGCAAAATGCACATTGAGATCAGATATGTATTTACCATTGATTATAGCACAGTGCGTGTCTCTTTCCACTTAATTATGGCCGCCAAAGGGGTAAAGCACCGAAGCCTCAGGGCAGAATCAAGGCACAGTGGCAAAAGCATAGTACCTTCAAATGCATATCAGTCAAAAATTATAACTGGGCAGATCAGATTTCTGTTTATTCTAAGTTCATTTCAAATGATAATGAGGGATTGCTAATTAGGAGGCCAAACTGAAGGTGCAAACCAGGGACTCAGAAAGTCTGAGTAAGCATCAGTTATTCAAGCTGAGATATAAGGAATCAATCCTGTGTCTTAAAAGATTTATTCAGGTAAAACAACAGATGTACAAAACACAATTCTTGTTGTAATTTTGGCAATTAACAACCAAAGGTTTGTCAGCCCTCAAGTTTGAAAAAATCCAGATGATATATAGTGTGCTGCAGATTAAGAAAAGACTTCTTAGGAAAGACCAGGAGCAAAAATTATTGGAATTTATATGCAAGCATATGAGCTACAGTATAATGAATAGGTAATAGAAGAAAGTTTTCTTTCATACATATGTATATGAATAAGAGCAGAAGTAGAAATTTGATGGATTTACATGTACTGATGAGTTTTATAATTTTTTAGTATTTCAGATCCAGTTCAGAGTATATATATGTATCTACTAAAGAAATACTTGTTAGCAGTGCACTGGTATGGTATTCTCTATGTGGAGCTGAATGATGCTAAGTCCGCAACCCTTTAAAAACTGTAATTTAGATTTAACCTGTGTAGTGCTTTTTGGGTACAAGTTTTTTCATCCTAAAGAAAGCACATTTCTAAATACATGCTACCACACGCATTATTGTACCTGGTCAGGAATTGCTCAAAAAAAGAACACTGTAATGTCCTTGATGGCTCAGACTGACATCTCTGCCACCTGAATTTAGGAGAGGTGGAGTTATCCCATTTAGATGAGAATTCAGGCTGCAAGCTCATAACCAATCCGACATATTGTGGAAATCCAGTAACACAGAAACAATGTGTTGTAATGACCTATTTACGTAGAGTTCATCATTCAGCTGCCAGACCTCCCTACACTGTCTTGATAGAGCTCCAGATGGAATGTGCATCCCAGCCAAGAGGGAAACGGAGTTGTGACTTCAGCTGTTAACAGGACGTTTTTGTTTGTGAAAGAATTGCTTTTCTCTGTCATTAAAAGGCACCTCAACAAAAAGGCTGTGATTCCATAAGTGGTGATGTAATGTGGTGTGAGCAGTACTTCTGACATAGTGACTTTCCTGATTATAATGACATGCTGAATTGTTACTTCATCATCTTTTGTCTTTAACTAACCAAATTAAATTTTTAGCAACCTATTTAAAAAAAGAAAGGCACCACCATAAAATTCCCTTGGTTCATGCCAGGAACAAAGATTAAGAACTTGTGTTAGTAACAAATCACAGAGAAATTACTTTACAGTAAGAGAAGAAATTAATTCATTGTGCTTTGATATATTTTTAGCATAGAAGGGCTACTTTATATCGTACCCATGGCCTGAGATCATAATATCAAATAATACCCTGGGCAAGTTCAAGCTGTCATCTTTCTGAGAAGAGCATCCTGAAGCTACAGTTGCTAGAGTCACCTCTAGGCAGTGCAGAATGCACATTTCAAGTTGTATCTGATCACAAAGAAGACAGCTAGGATGACACAACACTCAAATTAAAAACCAAATGAGCAATCAAGAGTCTGCAGCAATATTTGAGAGAATGATTTAAAAATTACAACCCATGAAAGAAAGGAACAGAACAAACCAACAGAGAGAGCAGAACAAAGTGAGAGTTGTTCTTTCTTGAATGAATGTCTCTCTACAAACAAATATTTCACGATAATCTGACAAAACACAGATGGATGGCTTATTCTGTGGAGCTAATGAGACTCTTTCTCCAGTGTATCTATTTCCTGACTGTATCTGAAAAGATATTCTCTTCCCACTTCTTTCTCTTGCAACACTTTTCTAAGCATGGAACTTAGGATTCCCTTCTGTTAATATACTTCAAGCAAGCAATCTAGTACAGTGCACCATGGTGAACTGGTGTTTCCTAGTCCAAAAGATGTTAACACCAAAGCAGCTCAAGAACTACTTAAAGTAAATACCATCCAAGGAGGAAAGAAAAAAAAAAGAGTTATTAACCAGCTCATTTGAGCTGGGAAATAAAAGACAGACTCTACATGTCAGCAGAGGATCTGGACGAGTGTTAAAACACAGACAGCATTTGCAGTAAAAATTTCTTTTTTTTAAGATATTTAACCAATTCAGAAGTGGGACTTTTATGGTTACTTAGCATATAGGGGACTGGCTGCTTGATGTCCAAGTCAACCTTCTGTTTTGTAAGTCTATGTTGTACTTAACATTTTTTTCTCAGCCTTGAAATTGTTTTCCTCTTAAAGATGGAAACATCCAGCAGAACTCTCATAATATTTATAATGAGCTGCTATGTATCAAAAGGTCTGGAAATCCTAAACAGACTCAAACTTGAAATGTAACTTGAAATAAAATGCAGCTCGAGTGTATTAGCCAACATGTTAAATTACTCATTTGAAGTAACGTATGATTCTCAACTCAGCAAAGTTTGGGCATTTCTCTTTTAAAGATCAGAGGAAGGTTACATGGTCTCTTCGAAGAAACCCTTATTAACATGGCTGGATTGACATTGAGTATAACCATGTACTCTATGTATTTGTATTCTTTATTTATCTGTTTATGCTTTTTTCCCTACTGATGCCTTTCACATTCTCTCAGCATATTAAACCCATTAAAAGTACATACCTTAAACAAAACACATCAAAAGGATCATAAAAAAGACAGACCTCTTAAAAAAAATCTCCTAAAATACATTGGATATCATAAAAAGTGTTAAAGAAAATTACATGAGGCCAGGAAAAATATTTTATTTCCCTGGGAAAGTGAAATCTTCAATTACCTGTTGCTTATGTTGCTGAAGCACTGAACAGTATTCTCAATTTTAATTATGATAAATAACATTATTAAGCATTTACATTGATCTTATCTTCTTTCCTAGTGTAGAAGTTCTAATGGCACTAATTATGCTTATGGCAAATTTTCAGGTGACTTCAGAGGGACCAGGGTAAATGCCCATGGTCACTGGCACCTCCTTCATTTGTACATGAACATCTGGAAGATGGTAATGCTCTAATGTCAGTGTGACATGAAAGAGTACAACCCCACATCTAATAACTATGTTCAAGAGTCTGGGATCATATTTTGGAATGTGTATGGGGGTGTGGAGTCAGTTTGTATGTTTGCAGAGGGTGAGGAATCACCGCTCACAATGTTCAGTGCAAATAAAACATGCTGCATTTAAATCCAAACATTTCAGCCAGGTCCTTCATGTTTAATAATACTTTTTTCACAATTTGATAGTAGTGGAACTTCAGGGGAGAATAAGTTCAGGCAATGTATAAGCAGACTAAGAAACACACAAGAAGAGTTTGTTAAGTAAAGCCCAAATGGGATACTAGCCTGGACTTCAGAGCCACAAATGGGAACACATACCAAATACAATATGAAATCATATTTGAATATCGTGTTTAAAAATCCCAGACAAGACTGTTTTTCTGTTACCAAGCCTGTGGGGAAATATACAGTTACATTTCATTATAATGCTAGTCAGTAGGGCTGTGTCTCCAAAAAAGGATTAAGTCCTCTCTCCCTCTCAAACACCATATCACGGCTAATGAACACATATAGTGAGTCATTACAAGATGTTACTCTTATTCTGTGGCCTGACTACTTCAAGACCTTCATGGGTTTTTCTGTTCATGTTCTCTAACCCAAAAAGAGTATAGAATTTTTCTTCACTGAGAGCATCTTTCACCCACAGATACATGCAATGTTTCCACATATAGCTCTGAGCATCCCATTCCTTTCCCCAGGGCAAAACAAGTCCAGACATTGCTAGCTTAAGAGAAAATGTAAAATATTCCTCTTTATAAAAATGTTCCTATTTAAGCAATATACCAGGGGAAAAAAAAGAAAGACTACTGAAAATTTGGGTGTGGAAACCATCATAGCGATGTTTCCCTAAACATAAATATGAGAATTATATTCATATTGATGTGTATGCTTGGGAGAAATCCTATGAGATGAGAAATAAAGTCACACAGAATATTATATACTCCATCAAAAATATCTGTATAACTAGAAGTGGAAGGAGTTACAGGTTTTGTGAGTACCATTCAATTTTAAAGTGCATAAATTAAGACAGGATGGATTAAATAAATAGGAGTTTGGTTTGGTGTTGTTGAAATAGAAAGAAAACCTGCTTGTTGCTCACTGTCCTTGCCTGTTTTCCTTGCATATTACAGTATCTAAAATCTTTACGATTGAACTAAAGCAAAATCCTTCCACTAGATGCAACAAATGTGCAGCTACTGTATAATTAAATCTTTCTGCTTCCCCCTTTGATGGTCTGATTTTCCTGTAAATGATAGTTTGCTTTTCTTACTTATGCAATAAAGGAATCTTGCATACTTAATGCATTCTGTGAAACCTCCCATGTGGATCTGTGTTTTTGTGGCTAGACGATGAAAAGGTAGCCTGGAACATATGAATTTATCAGAAACCCAGAGAGGTAAAATGAAAACAAAAGAGTGGAATCCAAGGCAGGTGCAAGTGCAATGAACACCAATTTGCTTTCCAGAGAGTTATTTGTTCTTTGTTTAAAACCACAGAACCTGGAAAGGAGTCAACAAAAATCAGGAGGTGTATTATAGGAAGCTGAAAATAATCTTGACTTCAGTTTGCCTTTTAGTCATCAGCAAGAAAGTAGAGAGGGACTTCAGGTCTTCTCCTTATCTTGCCCTCATTTGTAATGATCTTTTCTGAAAACCAAACCCTATATTTCTACAGAACATACTGTACCCATTACAAAACCATGGACAACTACAAGCATTTCCATAAAGTGCATTAGCACTGGGCCAGACTACTGGCAGTAAGCACTCAGCTGAGTCAGTGAACAAACACCTTTAGTGCATCATTCCACATTCTTTGAGCTATGATTCTGGCTGTGATAAGGGCAAGCTCTGCACTTCTAGCAGTGTAGGATGGGGTGGGAGACATTGCTTGCCAGTAAATCAGCCCTGAATCCATATGCATCTTAGTGCCTAAACAAAGTCATTACATATAATAAACCTGCGTATTTCCCCATCACCAAAAAGCCATTTCACTCAAAATTTGTCCTTCTGTCTGCTCCTGACCATGCCCACCCTCTCTCATTGAAGTACTGTTCAGTACATGAATAAATAGAAGGCACACTGATTTGCAATTTCCCTGCCTGTCAGAAGAGCCTGGACAATAACTTAGAGACACAAAGCAAGACCTTCAACAAGAGGTAGTACTCATTAAGACCCACATCCAGTGTGTAGCATTAAAACTAATTTGTATCATTTTCTGACACACCTAAACAATGGTAATGAATTATACCATAAAACTACACACCAGAAAAATTAATTAAAATTATTCTTTCCCTGTTTGTTTTGAATCTGATGTGACATTTGGATATGATAATGTTTATTTCACTTATTCTGGGAGTGCCTTGGTAATATGTTCAATTGACATTGTCTTTGCAATCACTATACTTCAGTTGCCTCTAGGATAAGGGATCCTAGTCTACTTAATTATTCTTGTCATGGAAACTATTCTTTATTTTTCAATATCTGTTTTGTCATTCTCCCTATCCTCAGCCTTTTTTTAACAGCCTCACTGGGGATACCAGGGATGCACATGGACAAAAGGAGTTTCTCTTTGCATCTCTATTTTTTCCAATTATTAGTAATTTGTTTACTCTTCCTATTACTGCTGAATATGGAGCTAACTTTATCACACACTTATAACTCTATAATCTTTTTTATCTTTTCAACTCTTAACTCAAATGTCTCCCCTATAAATGTAGAATGGAGGCTGTTTCCTCACATGCGACTCTTCCCATTGTTGGTACTAAAATTCTTTTCTTCTCTACTACACTAGTACTCAGTATCAAGACAGCTTCTCTCACTCTTGCGTCAACTTTTGCTTTTAATCCTTATGTTTAGCTCCATCAGCAAACTTTGCCATATCCCTAGACTACCTCTGTTCACTAGCTCTTTGGCTCAGCCAGTTTCACCCTTAAATACTCAAACTATAACTGTATCCTAGGGGGAAGAAAAATTGAAGAGGAAGACCCTAAGAACCACCATGGGTAACAGTGAAACGGTATAATATACCAAGGCTGGGAAAGAAAGGAGATGAGAGTCTTGAGGAAGAGTAACACCTGGTCACTAACTAGGAACTAAAAAGTTGCAAAATGCAACTACATTTTAACTTTGGGATTCCTTGTATAAATATATATATATATAAAAANCCCTTTCCATAGCAACACCTGACCCTTTCCTCCCCTTGCCTATATTATACATACATATATACATATATATATATGTATGTATAAATTATATGTAAATGAAGCCACTAATCCTCAGAGGATTTCTCTACCCAGCTAGCAAATGGTGACAATTTTTACAATCGCTTTAAAATTATTCTCTTACAACACTATTGTCACTATTAAAAATTGAACTGAAGTTTAATTGCTTTTCTTATTAAACGTCTTTCGAAATGGAGGTAAAGATGTAAAACTTAAATGTTTTCTTACAAAAGTGTTGAAATGTATTTTGAATTTGCCTTCTGACATTATTTTAATGTAAGCATTCTGAAGAAAAAAACCAGACTGTTCCTTTGGAAACCAACATAGACTTATCACTGGATGTTCAATTCAATACCTATTAGTGCTTATACATATGGTATTAATTCTGCATTAATTCTGTCAAAAATGATATCATACTCCAAATGTCCAAATTATGACATCATTAAAACAACTTTGCTCTTCGTGGGTTTGGAGCTCAACTGTGCCAGAATAGACTAGAATTTATTCATGCAGCTGATTCTGACAAGTTCTTTTTAATTAGTTCATGCCCTCATAATGAACAAGAGTCCATGTTTTTGAAGATTTGCCAGAATAGTCTCTATTCTCTTCGACTTAAGTGCCAAATGCATGCACTTCTTTATACTATTTATACCTTTGCCTATAATTACTGTTCCCTAAGGTGTGATTGTCCTATTTCATAAGAGTTTGTGCAGCTGCCAACATGAAGATGTAAATAAATTGTAATACCGTTGCTATGAGGTGTAAAAATCCCACAGCTCATATCCAGACCCTTGTACAATAAACTCAAGTAAACATTCCATTTCCTGTTAGCGATTGTGGTTTGTGACTAGATTTTAAAAAGCGGTGCAGTAAGTCATCACTCTTTAAATGATTTGCTGAAAACAAAGTCATGAAAGCATGAAACAAAAAACAGCTACATGTAAACAACTATTTTTGTGAGGGACAAATATCTGCATGCAAAGCTGAATACTTTGTTGTTACCTGACAGTTTTAGGAAACTGGTCTCATTTCTATTTGCTAAGAAAAATTCTGAGATTCTGCTGATATGCCAAAAGCAGGGGCCAAAGGCTTCTGCATTAAGGTGTTCTGAAGGTCACTTCTTCACTATTTTGAACTTGCTGCAACCTTTGCAGAGATGGTCTCAACCCCCTGTGTTTTTTAAGATGCTGTAGTTTTGTGTGTTATGAGTTTGGCATCATGGCCAGAAGTGACCACAGCAAAAATTTGTTCAGATCCATCTTTCCAAAGCACTGAAAGGCCGTAGAGCAGGAGGCCTTCCTTTCATCACCTGTCATACATGGGGGATCCTCTCATAGGCCAAGCAAGGTGTTTTCTCCCTTGCTTTAATGAGGAAAACACCCATGCTGCACTGAGGAATATGGTTTGATAGTTTTTCCTCAACTCATCATGATTAAACAACCATTTTACTCCTCTTTTCTTGTGATGAGTTATATTCTGCTCTCTGTCTTCTAAATCACCTTGTACCCCAAGTGTAGACATATAATTTGGTATGACATTATTTACACCATGGCAGGCACATCTCAGGAGGAGGCACCAATTTAATATTGGTGACAGCTACACTGGGAAGATTAAATGAAAAAACATACCAGCACTGACATCTTTTCAACACAGCAAATAAATGAAATATTGGGTGCTGGTGGGAATAAGATGAGTACACAAGTCACGTATGTCTGACTTCATGAGTTAAGCTGACCATGGAGCAGCAATAAAATCTTCAGGCCACTTCACACCAGCAGGTGTTCTACATTATGACACAAATAAGCTGGTTTACCCATGCTGCAGGATTTTTCAGCTCTTTGCTGGAGTCACTTTTCTCAGTGCCTATAAAGCCATATTGCCTAAAAATCACAAATTCACGTGCCCCAGCTGCAACAGGAAAATGCAGTTAAAACTACTATTTTTAGCTGAGGAGTTGAGGCTTTCATGAGGCTTGGACAGCAGATCAGGAGCTGGGTCGTGGCATTGAACTGCAGCTTGGTACTAACCCTTTTCAGGACTACAGTAAACTCATTACACCAATTCCCTTCTGCTCTTTCCCTCTTTTGAGCATGAAATGCTCGTGGTGAGGACCATTTGGGACCATGTGCTTCTGCACTGAGGACTCAGCTGTAGTTGCAGCTGTAGGCAGCAGCCCAATATAAAATATTTTAAAACATTAACCAGCACCTACATAACTTTAACTTTTAAACTCTGGTATTTTATATACTAGCAAGTCCAACAGAGATGAAAAAAGGCCATATCCTGTTGGAAAAGGGGGAATCCCATCTCTACCAGGGTATAATATATTTCTGGTCCTAACAAACTGTGGGTTATTGAAATTTAAACCAGTCATTAGCCCAGTACTGAACATTACATGTCCTGGGAATCAGTCCAATGTAATTTGGGGGTGGAAGGGTGGCTCAGAATTCCAGGTTTGTGAGGAAAGCAAGAAATATTTTCCTGGCAGGTTTGTTTTAAAAAAATGGCAGCTGTTCTTAATTGCTGGGAGGGTCAGATTGTTAAAAACAGTCCCACTGGAAATGGATTAGTGTATGGGAGGATGTCAAGGTGCAAGATGAATGAATTTAGTCCCTAGTCTGATGGTTTATTATCTGGATAGGAACCCCATGTACTGTGTGTATGCACACGCGATGCTATGGATGGGTGTAAAGGCATTACTGTTGATGTGACTTGGGGAAGACAGCATTATTCATGAAAACTAAAGCTGTAAGTGAATTATGCAAGTTACAGAAACTGAGTGCGAGTAAGCTCTTTCCATCAACACCACAGGCTGTATGTTCCCTTTAGGACATAATATTTTTCATAAAAATTATTCTACAAATGCATAAGCTATTTAAAATGGCCATGTGTTTTCTCTCTAGTTTATGTTCCTCTCTCTGGAAAGTCAGATTTTCTCTCAAAGTGTATCAAGAATCTGTATCCTTCAGAAGGTAGAATGACATAAGACTCATTCTTATATATTAGCTATATCAAAAATCAGCATATAAAATACAGGACCTGGAGTTTGTTCACGATGGAATATCATTATATCCTTCCAGAAGGCACTTCAATTAATGTTGTTTCCATTATCCGACTTGTTTAACAAGGCCTGGGTGTACATCACATCCAAGTCTTTAATTTAGATATCAGTATCAGCTCTGTTGAAAGAGGTCAGGCTACTGCAGTGCAGAAGTCTGACTGAAGAAAAAGATTATATTTGTTTAGAAACAGGAACAGTATTTACATAACATAATTGAGGCCTTACCATGATGACATTCAGTTTTTGGTTCATCTAATGCATAAGGACTATCAGGCACAATTAGAGGAGCTGTCTCTGTCAGACAGAGACAGTCCTGTTTAAATGGTGAGAGCTACCAGCAGGTTAATACATGTGACCAGTGTAATGTCTGCATTTGGAGCCAAAACCAGAGCCTGCTGGTAGATCCTGATGCATTCAAGTACATGCTAAATCACTCACCAGCCTCACTGGGGTGAGGGAAAAGGACAAATCTTCAGCCCAATGCTGCTAGACCTGCCCTTCATCCAGAGCCAGGCAGAGCTCCTGCATCTTTTGCCACTTTCTGCTCCATTTTCTCTGTGTTCATGCCATGTTGGCCCTTAGCCAGGGCTTCCTCATTTTTCCAACAGCCTCTCATGAGGGTTTTTTTCTGCTTAAAGTAAACCAAAAAAATTAGGAAAGCAACTTTATCATTTTTCTTACTGATTATTCTAATTAATTCTCCCACTTAAGGCCACCTGCAATTCTCTAAGTGACTCAAGTACTTTTTAAACATTTGCTGCTGTTCCACATTTCAGCTTAGAATCACAGATCACATGAAATTGTACTTTCCTACTAACAGTTCCACTACCCCCTTTTTTCCATCTGAGTTCTTAGAAGGCCTCATTTACTGATGCTTTCCAGTTTATCGTTTTATTGAATTCCTTTGATTATTTTCTTTCAGCTCTCCCAGCCTCAGTGACGACTCCTAACACAGACACTGTTTTTAATTTTTTCTCTAATATCTATATTATATATAGCTTTTCAGGGATGAGAGAATACTTCATCCAATTTTCTGACACAGTTCACAACTGAGACACATACAAATTTACTGTTAGTATTTTCAGAGGTATTTATGACTCATCATCTTATATCTTACCTTTTACCTCCAGAATTCCCCAGTTCCTTAATATCTGGTCCTTTCCTTGAATTGGACTCTATTTCAGTTTTCTGAAAGCTACCATATTGTCTTAAATAACATCTTGAACCTTGCAATCTAACTGTAATAGTTTTTAAATGGCTTTCTATTTTATATTTTGTTAAGATGCATTCATTCCTCTGTGACTCCTGGGATGCCTTAGAAGCCTCCATGCTGAGTGTAAGGATTTTAATTTCCTCACTTTTGACTTTAGGGTATTTTAACTAACTTTTCCCTTGAAAAAATTTCATTATCAAGTTTAGTGTCACAGTCCCACATTTGATTCAATCACTCCCTTGAGAATGTTGAACTTAATTATGCTGTGGCCACCATTAATTAGTGGCTCAGCGATAGTTACTTTATGAACCAACACTTGTATATTACATAGGGCCGAGTAACATTCCCTCATGTGTGCTGTAGAACCAACTGCTATAAAAATTATAGTCTGAGAGGTCAAGAAGTTCTCTCTCTAAATCGTCCACTGGAAAGGATAAATTTCTATGCAGATAATTGAAATGCCCCATTACAACCATTTCTCAGTCTTGGTTGCCCTACTTGCGCCTGCTGACACTTCACACCTCAACATTAATAATATGGTTTTGAAAAGTAGGAAATTCTGTCATAGGTTATTAAAACTGTAATATGTGTTTTCGCACTGAATTGAATTCCAATATCAGAATTCTCTGCAGGTTAAAAGGTTTTAAAATGCTGAAAAAAAAGTGTAATATTACTGTGAATTTCTCAAGCAACACTGTTCAATATTATTTTTATTATTGGACCATTAATAGCTTAAAAACTGCACTAGAATTCTAATAAACAGAAATATTTTGCTGCATCTATTCTATTAATTCTCTCTGTGCTGACTTCTGTGTTCACTGAATTCTTTGCATTATTATGATAGTGCTATTTCTTCATCATTATATTCATCATTTCCCTACAGCTGACAGATATCCTCATACTCTGTAAGAACTTGTCATGCTATTCTAATATGAAAAGAAATTTCATTCACAGATGTTCAAAATACAGACATCTTATATAAAGCTTTCCAGATAGTCTTTTTAACACTATATTCTGTTTGTTGAAAATATGTCTACTTTTTCTAACCATTATCTCAGATTGCTGTGTTGACAGGGAAAAAAAAAGCCTACTAGTTTTTTTCCGTACATTTGTAGCATAACCGTAATTACATTTTAATTGTTTCCTGGAATTAAAGAGATTAAATTTTTAGAATTATTTCTGTATTGACGAGTTTCTGTTTTGAAGTACTGCTCTGATGCATCTGATTTCAATGGGTTTAGAGACTGATATATCCAGTGAGATTGTGGCCATGATCCCATTAGGGAGCAGCCAGATGCTCACCAAAAACCAGCAAAGATATCATTTTCAAAAGAGATGGCTGAAAGATCAAACACTTAGGGGAGCTAGCCTTCAACCAGACATGTCCAGTGTGCTCATACACCACCACTCATAATTCAGAGGACTCTGCTGCTTCTGGTACACAGTGTCTTTCCCAGCAAATTCAGCTCTTCAACTTCACAAGGCCCAGAAGATGTGTTAAATCAAGGCCTTTCACCCCTCAGATATAATTAACATATTCTACAGCCTAGTATAATCTGTTTAAATAGAAGAAATCAGGGCAGTGTGATAGAAATGGCCCTAATGATGTCAGGAGAACCTGACTTACATTCTTATCTCTAGTGGTCTGCAGTGTTCTGTGCGGTACATTTTTCTACTTTCTCTAAAATTCTCCATGTATGATGAGTCATAAACGTAAAATTACTAGCATAAAACCTTATAGTGAGATTAAAATGCAGGAATTTGTCTCTTTATGGCTACTGATTGATACCCAGTCAGTGTGAAAGTACAGCGCTGCCTTCTAGATTCTGATAAAATATGTTTTGAGATTGTTTATATCTAAAAGGCTCATCCAGCCCAGGATATAGATAGATACGATCTAAATTTTAGACTGTGAAATTCCTTCCTGGAGCAAAATATATACACACCTCCCAGAAAGGAAAAAAAAAGGAAAAAAAAAAGCACAAAGGCTTGGATATTAACATTGGATTTTAAGAAGATATCTTCCAAAGACAGAAAAGGGAAATAAGTCCAGTGATGGTGGAAATTCCAATGTCTCAGGTGAAAAAATGCTAATATAGTTTTAAGCTTTGCCAAGGAGGAAATGGAAAATGAAGAGGTTCATGGAAAATGAGGAGGTTCTTGGAAAATGAAGAGATTTTGACAGACAATCAGGACACTGACTCCAAAGAGCCTGAAATTCTACAAAGGCTATTGCCAGCTTGCGTCAGTGAGAACAAGTGGAAACAAACCAAAGAAATTTATCTAGTTACATTGGCAGCTAAACTTAAAAGAGAAAGAAAAATGTGTTTATTCTTAAATTTTGTAATTACAATGCCTCAGCAGTTTTTCTCTTTCACTGCAGCCCTGATTTTCTATTCCCTTAAAATATTTTCATTCTGTTTTTATTTTCTTTCTCTTAGTTTTTGCATTATCCAAGGAGCCAGAAGTCTCTTTGTTTTAATTTATGTAACAAAGGGGTTAAAAGGGTTCCTGATGTTTTCTCTGCTGAGATGCCAAAGAGGGTCACCAGATGTGATTCATAAGTTGTTCTTGCATGTGGCTTAGCAAAAGCACAGCTGTGGTTACACACTGCGGGTGGAGGGAAAGGGGAAGAGATCCTGACCCCTTTGGAGTCAACAGGAGTTTTACTATTTACTTCCATGAGACCAGAATTTCACCCCAAGTACTACCTGGGTCTTGTTGTTTGTTTATCTTTTTTCAAAAGGATCCTTACTGTCACTATTGCTAGATTTCATAGAGATTAGATGTGAATTAATAATGGATTTAATTATTATTATAACCACCAATCTACAATATTGGATAACAAGTAAAATATGACTAAAAGCTTCACCTCATGATGAAACCTTGTTTTGTTAGAGAAAATGGGGAGGTTCATCCTTTTTTTGCCTCAAAGTATTTATTTTCCTGAAAAAATATATGCATATATGCAACAGAGAAAAATAATTTATTCTGCTTTAAGTCTTCACACACCCCCAACCACTCTGTTTTCTGCTTCACAATTTTACCATGTTTTGAAAAAATAATCTAACTTTTTGATGCGAGAAGCAATGATTTAGTTGCCTCTAACATTGTCTGCAGAACCTTCACTGAACTTGATTCCATGTCTACTTCTGAAATATGAAAAACTCAAAATTTAACACAACTAAAGACTTAATAAAATCTACTTTTACCAGTGCTTTCACTCTAAGCTGATTCTTTGTACATTTTTATTAGCTAAACACAAGAAATTTAACTAAGCTAAAATTGTGGCTAATGTAGCTTCAGAAAATATCATAAATGCATGCATATATGGGTAACATAATTTCAGATGAGAAAATCAGAACTAAGGCAATGTTAAGAAGGAACTTAGATTTTGTAAAGGATCTTTCCTACATCAGTTTCTACCACTTTCCACTCATGTGTAAACCAGTCTATGATGGCCATTTCCTGTGGTCTTAGCTCTTCCTACTCTTCTATCTCCAAAAGGTAAGGCTTTGATCTGAGATCATCTAATCCTCAGTGGAAGTGGGTGCTCTATGATCTCTGTAAGTATTGGACAGTCACACACATGAGACTGGAAATGTGATTGCATAGGGACCTACTCAGCCTGGATTACTAGTTGTCTTCTTGTACTTGAATTCAACTGTGAGATCATAGACTGCAAAGCAGCTAGGCATGTTCATCTGCTTTACGGAGTTTATAAACTACAGTGACATTTCTTCTGCTTCTGTGGTCTTGGCTTTAACAGGAACAAATAAAATTCATTGACAGCAAAGAAAACTTCTTCTCAACAATCAACATTTACAGCCTGATGGGAAAAATAGAGTCCACCTTGGAAGGTTTTCATAAAACAAACATTAGTACATGTCAGTATCTTTTCTATTGACTACTATATATGTCCACTAATTTACTTACTTTTCATGCAACCATCAGTACAACGCTTTCACCTCAGCACACAGGATGGTCCTTCTTTCAAACACAGTCACAAATGCAATCAATGTTCATTAGACAATTGCTGAAGGGCAATCATCCTTCCAGGTAACGGCAATGACCTGAAGGCAGTTGCTGGCTGTTTCACCAAAGAATGTGAAAACTCTAATATTTGTTTCCAATGTCTGATTTTCTAAGATCATTGAAGAAATATGCATGTTTTATATGTATGAGGTCTTCACTACTTGTCCTGGTTTAGGGCAAATCTGGGAGGAAACCTCTTGAAGGGGCCTCTCCAGAAAAGCAGATCCAAGCCACCCCTCCCCCACAACTGGTTTGGGAAATAAATATCCTTGGAGAAAAGTGGAAAAAACTATTTATTTAACAAACAAAACGTCCACAAGCATAAAGAATGAACAATACTACACAATAAAACCTCTTGCCGTTCTGAAGAGATGGCAAATTCAGGAAAGTCTTTTCTGTGGGTGTCTCCTCGGTTTTTTCTCTCAATCTCTCAGTCTCAGTCTCATAAAGGCCTAAGTTTCTCTCTCTCTCTCTGAGGCTTGGGCCCAGAGTCCCGGCTGCAGTGCCGCTTGGAGAGGGGGGGACCCCTGGGAGATGGTCCTGGTGTCCCCGGACTGAGCAATAGTAGAACAGTCCCAAAAAATTTTGGTCTGAGCTAATTAATTAAAAAATTAATTAAAAAACAAAACAAAACAAAACAAAAAAAAAAAAAAAAAAAAACCAAAGAGCAAAAAAAGGAAAAAAACAAAGGAGAGCTCTCCACTATCTGGTGCAGACAACCCAGAATCCAGGAGAAGGAATGCTGAAAATTTTATCTCTGTGTTTTGAAAACAACTGCCTCAGATGTTCCACTGCTTGCTTCTCCTATCCCCTTTGCTCTCAGATCCAGTTTTAAAGGTGCAAAACTTATTTCTGGGCTCGACAGACAAATGGCGATAAAAGCATCATACAGTCAGCCTAGGACGCTACTGTATTAAACGTGCATATAGCTGTTCTGACTCCATACCACTAAACTTTCTAGTCTTTGAAAAAGAAATGACCAAATGCAAACTCTCTGCTAATCCTGGACCTTACTTAAATTCCAGGTTAAACATAGGAACTGCTTGAGAAAAGTGCATGCTGATTGTGGCCAATTTAACAATATAGATGTCTGAGTTCCAGTATCCAGGAGTTCCTTGGCTCTCTTTAAACTCATAATAAATGTGCAACTGGCATTTGCTTGTGTACATGCACCTTTTCTGTGACATAATAATGTATCAATTTCTGTATTTCAGTAATATTCTGCAGCACAGTGAACATTAGACACTTCCCAGCAAAATACATAAAACTTACTTCACAATGACCCAAAATCAAGTCACTACTTAACCAGATGGGATATTTTTAATGTTCTGAAGTTCAAGGGATAAAATAATCTTTGGCAGTTACATAGGACCATTCATCCAAGCATTTCAAGAAACTTGGAGGTGCTAAATAAGGAAAAAAGTTTCCTCTGGGAGCAGCTGGAAGACTGTGTAAAGAAAGCAGTTCAAATCATTATAAAAGTTATTAACAGCAAGGACAAAACCCGCTTCCAAAAGAACTGTTAGGCTCTGATGTGTTTCATATTTGTTACTACACTAGTTTTGTTGGGAAATAACAACACTTTTTTCTTTATAAGACGTATTTTATCATCATGCAGGCAAATGTAGTATCTTAGGTGTTATTTTATACTCTGAAAATTTATTGAACAGTGAAGAGAGGACAGTGTAAAAGACTTTGAGATGCTGTCCATCTGTCTGGTATGTGAGCTTATCATGGAGACCTGGAGTGCAAAAGAAGGAAATACTTCACTGCCCACTCATCTGGGGCAGATAAATCTGTTACACTGCCCAAAAGAGGGATTTTGAAAGGTATTTGTATATGTTCTGATGTAAGATTTTGTTGCTAAAACACTTTATTCAAGCTCTGGACATTGTCAGCCTCCAGTTCAGTCTGATATTTCATGGCAGGAAGGACCATGCTAAGATCCTGTCCAGGAAGGCTGTTTCCAATGCCTGATCGTTGGCATCAGGGACTGCCTAGATGCGTCATCCCTGAAGGAGTTATTGCCTGGTGGTGGGTGGAGGAGCAGGTAATCTCTGAGGACAGGAGGGAAGGTGGCAAATAAGCAGCAGTGGCACATTGCATCAGCCAAGGGAGACTTTCAACTCCACTCCCAGTGAGGTCATGCCAGTGGATAAGTGGAATGAGCCTCAGCCCAGGCAGCAGAAGCCAGATTTTATTTTCCGTTGAAGCTTTTACCTCACAAATCCATAGCAAGTCATCTCCTCACCAGGAATTTTTCCAAGGGGAGGAGCAGAGGGCTGGTTTTCAGTTTAGCAAATGCATGCATCTGGACAACTCCTGTTTGAGTGGCTCGTTTTCCTTTTTGCCCTCTTGCTGTTCTGTAGCAATGTCACACTCTGGGTGTGCACATGCATGTATTATGTACAAACCCCCATTTTTGAAGGCACTGTCTTTCCTCTGCAGCTACCCTAAGCCAGGAGCACACAGGCACTCACTGCACATGCAGTGTTATCTGCACAGCACAGAGAGGTGTTCCAACTCAGCCTTGAACCAGGCAGCTTGGGCAGCAAATGTGTTCTGGCCTGAGAGACAGAAAACTTAATAAATTCCAAATGTTTAATCACACACTACCTACCTAAAATTCTCCCAGTTATTTCATTTGAGGGAATTATGTTTTACTGGCTTCCAACACAGCATTTCCTCTTTCCATCTTGAAGAACTTTGTAGGATTCAAGACGCAGCTTGTTTCCACCTTTCCTATGGCAGAAATGAATAAGGTAAAGCAAGTTCTATCAGTGCAGGTTATAAACAACTCAAAAATTTTACTAGTTTGGATGAGATTCCTGGAAAAAAAATTAAAAGAAAAGTAATATATAAAAGTAATGATCTTTATAATTAACAATATATTATTAATGAGAAACCATAATAAAAATGTAGTCTATGATTTCAAGTTTCATTAGACTTTCAGCAAAATGTATAGTACATGTGTAATCCTCCTTTTGTCCTGTTTTGGTCAGCTATTAGTCCTTCAAATGTATGACATTGTTAATCAGTGTTAAAGATTATGGAGTTATTTCCATTTGATTATTTGATTCTCTTGGTTTTACAATCTGTGTAATTCTAGAAACTGCTTATTACAGCATGCATTTCCCAGGCTTATTTTGTGCCTGAATTTTACAATCATTTTATCATCAAATGTTCAGCCTTCTTTTTTGTAAGATAAGAATAAAATAGGTGAACATTACAACATGTGCAGCAACACACAAAGTAGAGCAACACCAGCAATATTTTAGGTATCAAGTTTCACACAGCAAAGAACTAAACAGTGTCACTTTTGAACACAGGGCAGTGTGAAGGCCAAAGATTAAAAATTATATAAAGGACTCAGTCTCTCAGAGGATCCATTTCTTGGGTAATCACTAGCTGACAGGATCTAAGACTGGATCAATTCATATTCCCTTCTTCCCCTGTGGATTTGCTAGTGGCTGCTGTCAGCATCAGTATAACTTTAACTGAAAGGATTGTTTGGAGGTGCTACATCTGGCTTGAAAAGAGCCATCATTGGGTAACATGCCTATATAAGATAACTTCCATGGCTAAAAATAGATGTTCTTGAGAGAGTAACTATGAAATATGACGAAAAATGACAGGGTAATGGAATATAAAAATTCTAGAAACAGACTTCATAAGTGAAGGTTTAACAGGATAAAGTTTTATAACAACCTACAAGCCATTAAATGGCCTAAATACCTATGAATCATTTAAACTGTCTAGCCAAGCAGGATGGTTCATTTTTAAGCTCTGAAACTTACAGTAATTTTGTATGAAATTTCATAATCTATAACCAGGTTTGCTGAGTCCAGCAGGTGTGTGCTCAGTACAGTGTTTTTTTCATTACACACTTTAGGAAGCCCTGTAAATATCAGTTCAGACGACTGACAAAGTAACCTGAATACACTTAGATTAAACTGAGAATATTGAGTAAGGACCTATAAAGGCTATTAATTAATGTTAGGTTGTGTCACACCCACACCCCTCTCCTAGGATGACCAAGGATTCCTCTGCAATTTCCAAAAATCGTGGTAGGACTTTTACCCCACAAGACTCCTCCATTAATGTTCACTGAATGAGACAGAAATTCTCATGGATGGCTTTTTAAGGGGGTAAGCGTCAGAGATACTGGAATAGGAGAGGACAGATATTTGTAATGCTGCATCTCATTTTCCAACCTGTCAACCAGGTTTGCAACCTGAGTGGCCCCAATTAAATCTTTTCCAAATCTAGTGTGTATTGCCATTCTGAAATTCAGTTCTGCTTATTTAGGGAATCCTGTCATATTTACTGATATACTTACTGGGAAAGAAACAGAAAAGACAGAAAGGACCTGTAAAATATCATGGTCAATGTCAAATGAGTGTTCTGACTGAGGGAAATATAGGACTTAATTTAAAAGACAAAAAGTAAAATGTCTGCCAATAGCTGGAAAGAGAAAACACATTTTCTGTGATGCTTCATTGTTGGTGGTGGTTCAGCACTCAGGCAGACAGTTAGGTATAAGAGATGTGGTTTAGTGGTGAACATGGTGGTGGTGCTAGGATGATGGTTGGATTTGATGGTATTGGAGATCTTTTCCACCCTTCACTATGCTGTGTTTCATGGTTCTGTTACCTTGGGTGGGAGAGGGGGGAAGCCTTAGACTTTTTTTTTAATGATTTGTCTGTGTTTTCTCAGCTTGTGCAAACTTTAATTTTTACTAGAGTTATTGATAAAAAGAGTGATATGAAAGCAGATCAACTCTGAGCTGTGAAAAAAGAGGAAAAGAGTAGGAAGAAAATGTTAATTTTTCTTTGGTCACAGTTACATGACAAATCATAATCTCTAGTATATATAATGCACATAGGGAATGGCCGAAGTAAATATATAGTTTAAACCTGAATCAAAAAAGTTCCTTGATCTCAGAAACCTCCAAAGAATTAAAAAATGATCCTATTCTATCTTTAAAATATGGTATAAAAATGGACTATCATTATATTTTTCCATGTAAAAACATACAAATATTTGTCCATTCATACAGCAATATCATTTAGCTTCAAGCAGGTATGTGAATATAAGTATTCTTGAATGCAAAATTTTGGATTCAAGTCACTAATTTAAACTATTTTTCTTTGGTGGATTGCTCTCAGTGACTCTTGCTGCAGAAAACTGGAGAAAACTAAATAACCCCTGCATTGGGAAACTGAACCTTGCTTTGTTCATTTCTATGTGAGTACAAGTTGGTTATTTTTCTACAGTTGGTAAGTTTCCGTCTGATCTTGACACAAATGTAATCAAAACTGAAAACATTTCAAAGTTTGTTTGTTTTCCCTCACACTCCCTTTTCTTTTCTTATAGAGTGAAAAATTTATTTAAACAATATTTTTAAAATAGTCCCAGCAAATTCTAACCAAACTGGCTCTCAAAATGAACACATATATCTTACTGGAGTTGAACCACAGCCATAGATGGAAAAGACAATATCAATAAATTCACTGGTGTTGCAAATAATGCAATTGTTAAAAGGAATACTATTCCAAGATCCTGAGAAGGGTAGAAAAATACAAAAAATAAGAAATAGTAGGGGGGACTAGGAGGAGGAGGAGGAGAAGGAGGGAATGGTGACCTACATGAAGCTGAGGAAGCATTTTCTGTATGTCTGACATAAGGTGAGAAAAAAAGTAGGGAGTTTCCTACTTATGCCTTAAGTGAATGCAATAATATAGTATAGCAGCACTGAGTCTGAGAACTTCATTTTCACTTCAGGTCTAGAAGAGAGTTACTTTGGTGTGTTATTATTCCCAAAACTCTCAGGAGGACTGTGGCAGACAGGACTGGGTCTACAATCTTGAATGCCATTATTTGAATCTGTCTTTTCTATGTCACACTAGTTTGAGTGTATATAGTATATTACCTTTAATTAATTGAGTGTTTATGTGTTAAAAAGTTATTCACTTGTGCAGAGAGTGATTTGCTGGGATTTATGATGGGAACATTTTATAACAGCAGCATGTGTTTCCCTACAGTTTGTATAGGTTCATTCATTATAATTTTTCCTGATGTTTTGCCTACCATATTATTAACTTCCCCAAAGCAATGAAATAGCAGCTTGTCTTCTCACAGCAGAGAAACGAGAGGAATAATTATGAATGTGGAAATCCCAGTGAAAACATGCTTCTATTGAAAGGGCCTAGTGGTCCAAATAGAGGCCTGCTGGATTTATGAAGTCTATAAAAAAAGCAAACATACAGAAAAACAGATGCTTTTTTGCTTCCAAAAATCTTGGAAGTCCTACACTTAGGAAAAAAGGGGGGAAGGGAACAGCAGAGAATGTTACATTTATCACAGAATCATAGAATCGTTTAGGTTGGACAAGACCTTGAAGATCATCAAGTCTGTTAACCCAGCACTGCCAAGTCCAGCACTAAACTATCTCCCTAACATGGTTTATGCCACTATTAACAAAAATTTATATTTTACTATAGGCTACAAAGTCAGAATAAATTGTCAAAGCTTCAAGTCTTTGCCATACATAACTGTTTAATCATTTGCAAGTGTTCTTTTCAAAATGTAAGAGTTTGTGAGCATAGCATTTGATTTGTTGCTCCTTCAGTAGCAAAATCTCCTTTGCTTCAAAGGGATTGCTCTTTATGACTCTTTGCATGCAAGAATTTACAATAATGGGAAAATGAATAGCATTCACTGATGGTGGTAGGGGAAATTTTTTTCCAGGCTGTCACTGAGGATGTAGAGGGAAAGCCTGTGAAATCAATTCCAGAAAATGTTGTGGATCATCGGTTATTTCACAAAGACCAAAGCTGACAGGACCACCACAGTCATTTGTGTTTATTGTTCAAGAGGGTGCTTTTTGGACCATCCCTCCCAAAAACCAATCTCGTTTAAGAAAAAAGTAGAGGGGGGTTAAGGGGACCAAAAAAGCAGAAGGCAGAGTAAGCAATGAGCCTTCTCCAAGCCCCACTTGAGGACAGCCTTCCCCAGCATTGCCCCGGCCCTACCCCTCTCTTAGGCACTTGGTATTATTACATGTGCACTCTTCATTGTTTTTTCTCACAACAACCCAGTCTGCTTCTGCACTCTGTCGTCTGGGTGGCCACTCATAAAAAATGTGATTTACATTCTTGTTTAACTCTCACCACCTTTTCACTTCCTGTCACTTCTGCAGCCCATGCTTTGCTTGCCTATTCTGTCCTTTTAATCTGAATACTGAATTTATGTACATTTTATGTTTATTACTATTACATGTTTGTGCATGCAGCAGAGGAAAAAAATTGAACACTGTCATCAGAATTGCCTTAGGGTTTTTTTTAAATAATGTATTGATAATAAATTATTCAAACAATGAAAAAGAAAAAAATAGGAGTTTGCTGAAGGTGACAAAACAATTCAAAATAAAAGCAAAGAATTTTATCTCAGTTCCTTCCCATCACATTCCAAAATTTTTCACTCCTAAAAATAATTACATCCAAAATATTATTATACTTAGGCTACAACAGCATCCTTTGCAAGAGGTAGAAACTTGTTCCAATGTCATTGAAAAGCAATGCAAGAAATCTAAAGACTAGAGGTGCCACAGGGTGACAGTGGGTTTGACAGATGAAGTCATGGATCTCGGAAACGTGCTCACCTTTTGCCAGGACCAAACCTCAAACAGCCAAATTCAAGTCCTTTGAAACAGTTAAGACAATTTACCCCTAGTGAGGAGCTGTCCCTATGAATATAAATCCATGCTATAGCAGAATAAAAGGGTCATTTTGTGCTAATTCAGTCCCACTCAGCAGCAAAGCCTGAGCAGGAAGATCTGTCATCAAGTCGAAGCTCTCTGACTGACTGTACACTTTTCACTGTAAATCTCAGATTCTCGTAAAAGCAGGCCCATCCTGAGCTCTCGTTGGAGACTAGAAGTAGCCCTTAGCATTTGTAGAAATAGACAGCAGATATGGCTGTTTGCTCTTTATTCCCCTGTGTGCCTTAAATTCAGATCCTGTTTTCTCTATTAAGGGTAAGGCAAGAAAAGCGATTAACTGAAAGAACATATGAACAAGTGAAGAGATTCAGAGTTCAAGTATGCACAAAAGATTTGGCTGCTCCCCTGGAATTTATTTAAATTGACCTGTTTTTTTTTTTTTTTCCAG
>WEKY01057205.1:5329-15495 GCA_013390045.1 Picathartes gymnocephalus | reverse complement strand
AATATAAAGAATATTAATATAAAGTTGTTAGCATAAAGTTACAAAGGATTAACAGCTTTTCTTTTCATGATGAAAAATGGAGGTAAAGAAGGAAGGACAGGAATCTACTATTTCTGGAATTCAGAGATTTGCAATAGTTGGCTCAAACAAATCTCCAGAGCCAGAAAGGTTCTGTGAAATAATTAAGGAAACAGTGCTCCATAAATCATTTTGTTCAGCTTGTTTTGTGGTGAACTAACTTGTGCAGCTGTTCTTCTGAGACAGACTACACAACTGCCATTTCATTTGTTGAATTTTCTGGACGCTGAAGAAAAATGCCAGACATAGAGTGAATTCATTATGAGTTTGGAAACTATTTTTCTTTCTCATATAATATAGTCACAAATGAATATGAAATGGAAATAATTAGATTCTGTACTAATTAGCTTCGGTAATGACAGATCTCCAAATAAGCAATCTACTCAATTAAAAACAGTTACACTATTTAGACTGATAAAAAAGACATATTTTTAATTTCCTTCAAATTTAACACTGACCATAAGTAGACCAAATTTAGTGTTTTGTCTTACACTGGCCTGATACATTGATGTAACTTACTTCACAGTCGTCAACCCTGTGGCAGCTGGAAATGGGGCCAAAACAAACTAGAAAGCTGTGCTTCAATATCAGATGTCAGATGTTTCATTATCTCTTTAGATTATCCTAGCTGAGAGATCAGGAGATGCCTTTGTGGTGTTTTCCAAGTTCTATAATGCCATGATGCCAACCATACAATATAATTCAGATATTTTTTAACAATTGGATTTTATATGTTATAGGATAAATGATGCATAACTGTATTTTATATAAGTATCCTAAATTCAGTTACTGTACCTCTGAAACAAATAAGTTTGATTATCTTTTAAGCTTAATCAGGTGGTTTTGCTTATTCTTTTTAGTAGAAAAAAAAGGTTATCACTTTTGATCTTCTGTTCCTCAAAACCCTGAAGTACTTTATAATTTAGTAAAAACAAAAGTTTAGCCTAATATTTTCTATTTTCTATGCCTCAAAATTCTTTACTAGCAATGCTTCTTAAACACAGAAAATGTCCACTTGTAATATTCATAAATGAGTAGTTGAGAGGGTTGCTATTTCAAAGTATTTATTGACACAAAAAAGTGCTAAAACTTGTATGCATTGACAAAAGCTTTTTTCCTACCCGCTTCCTCCCCCTTAGTAAGAGGTCATACTCTTACAGCTCCCTACATGCAAAGACATGGATTTCTTTTGATTGAATGCTAAAATTTTCAAATTCAAACCAACTGCTCTAGCAGTATAAAATAGGTTTCATATTTTCAGTTTGCTCTAACACATTATATACATACCTGTGAACAAGGGAAGTGAGATACATCAGAATCTGTTTTGCAGCCTCTGTGGTCATTACTGATCCAAGTCTGGTAACTACCATGTAACAGGTTAAATTGGCTTTACTAAAAGCAGAGGGGTGGAACCTAAGATGATATGTTATAGCAGATGTGGAAGTTTTAAGCTTAAAAAATCTGATTACACCTGTTACAATTTACAAACTACACAGGAAAATACCTCAGTGTATCCCAAATGGACAAATGTGACTTTATTTAGAAAGAGTATAGATTATTGATATTTTTTGACCATGTAACATTTTGCGTGAAAAGTTAGGACAATTAGGAGATGAAGGAAGCTGTTGTTTGCTTGATTTTCACGTTGTTAACAAAACAAAGCTATTTACAGTCCTTCACTCCACAGGAGTTTTTGAAAAAGCTAACTTATTATCATCATCACAAACCAGTTTCCTCCTAGATACTACTGAAACCTATTTCCATAACATTCCTGTAAGATGAAGCATTATCACCTTCATGTACTTTTATATAGAGAAATGAATAACTGTGTCCCCAGAATTAAGCTAAAAAATGTAAACAAAACAGGGAATGATATTAATTTTACACAAGCAGGAAACAAAATATTGAGTATCAGATGATCAAAGAAGAACCATCTGTTTTATGAAGGAGGGGGTCAGTGAAAAAATGTATCATGTTTCATAACGCTTATGCACAAAGGAGATAATTTCAGTCAAAAGTGATTATAGTGACAGTGGAACTTCTTACAATTTCTCTGACAATCATTAGAAAATGTGAATTCACCAGTAAGTGGAGTATTCAGACCTATTTTTCTTTGAATAGAACACAGGTGGGTTTCCTGTCAAAGCAGTTCTGCTTCCTATTGGTGAATGTGTGTAACTCATTTAAGTTCACCAGACTCTTCACTCTGAGGAAGCTTAGCCAAGATGATTGGCCAGTCCCACACTGAAGGACTGGCAAGATTACAGCTCTGCAGTAGACTGACCAAGATAAACATGTTAGGTTTAAGAAAAAAGAAGTACTAGGCTACCTGGACAGTTGGCTATAGTATACCAAGTTCTGGCCAAAGTGAATGCCCAAAGCCATTAGCCAAAGGAGAAAGCTGGCCAAGAAGCCTGGCAGCTCTTCAAGGTTCTCCCAGTTGGGGCTCCACGATCAATGGCTGCTACATCAGCAGCTCCAAGGCCCCATTTAAGATCATTCTCAGGCTTTAGATGCGGTGTGGGAAATCTATGTATGAGGTAGAAAGGTTGCATAAACAGCTATCCAAAAGTCTAGAAACCCACAGACTTCATACAAATAATTTCTTACCTTTTTATTTCATTTGCTTCTTACTAATTCCTGCCTTAGCTTTATGTGTCAAAAAATTTCCTACTCCCTTTTGCCATACCAGCTATCATTCTTAGGTTCTTCAGTTGTCTTTACTATTCACCACGAAACAAAATGGGTTCAGTGCATTATACACAGCTTTGTTTCCCTCCTGGAATTATTGTCCATTTTGTCTCTCCAATCTGATTTCATTAAGAGATTAAGTTTCCCTTGTAAGTTTAGCAGGCTAAAGTTGAAGGTTAGTAACTTTTGTGAGTTCGGCCAATTTGTAAGAAATGGGCTGAGGCAGCATTTCACACCCTACTGCTCAAACTCTGGAAGTGAATATGAAACCTGTATATGGGGATCAGGTAACAGTAAGAGAGTCTGCAAAAGAGTAGATGTTAATTATCTCTGGCAGGAGGAGAAATAGCTAAATGCTACTTGGTTCAATTTTCTAGTACCCCCTGCAGGTTAATACAAAGGAGTAGCATTTGGCTTCAAAGTGAATGACATATATATCCTGCCTAATTAAAATGAAAATAAGACCAAAGGTCTTTTATGTTGTTATTAATATTTAATAAAATATTTCTAGGCTTCTGTGTGAAGAGAATACCAAAGGGAGTTCTGACTCTATTTCACCCATCTCCTCAATTTCAGGAAATGATAGTATCTTTTGCACAATACCATAGTACTTACTACTGTTCCTGGGATTATACTTAATAGCCTTCCTTGTTTTCAGTTTCCTCACATACATATCAAGTTATCCAGACTACTCAGACTCCTTTGGTCAAGGAGATAACATTGATGGTTCATTTAATTTAGCTACTTCAAGTGCAAACAAATCTTCCTCAGATAAATACAGGATTCAAAAATAAATATAGAATTTAGCGAATTCTCTGAATTACAGTGTTATATTTTTCATTTCTTATTGTATTGTCTAACAATCTTGCACTTTACACTATTGTGGAATCAGTTTTCATTTCACACCCATATTAACTTCCTTTGTATGAAACAACAGGGTAAGTAGATTATTACAGGTCTCATTTTTCTTAAATCAAGTGCTAAAAAAGTTAAAATCCATATAAAAGCAAACACTTAATATAATTAATCTTAATGATATGATGCATTTATATTTCTATTTCAGGCAGTGCTGGTAGTATCACCTTTACTATTATCATATAAAATTTTCCAATACAAAATGTTATTTTTATTTGAGCATAATCTCTCAGGTTTTTTAACAGCTCTTCCCTTTATAAGTACTATAACAACCCAGCAATCAGTTCATATTGCTAGGCTGGTCACAGGTTATTGTTTACTTAATTCAGTCAAAAAAGTCCACCTGTACCTAAGAATGAAACTCATAGGAAAACGTGACTTGCTCAAAAAAGAAAGGAGAGTAAAGAAAATGAAAGGAAAAGAAAAGGGAGGGGAAGGGAGAGAAGGAGAAAGGAAGCCTTGTTTTGAGTGACTCTTAACATTTTTAGTTTGGAATACAGAGTTAAATTTGGCTTGACTTGGGTAGCAATGTCATTTGCAATCGACACAACATATTTGGGGAACTTTCAGTCTTCGAAAAATTCTCATTATTAACTGCATCAGTATATATGCCCATGAAATGAAAGAATATACAGAATAAAGCATGAAGAGCTGGCTTAAAACTTTACAAGCTATATTGTACAGTTTTGTGCAAAATTGCATCTAACTAGCAAACTTTTGGGAGCTTCAATTTTCAATCAGTCCTTGCCAATATACATTTTACATATGTCTGTATAATCTTCAAGGTGTTGCCCCTGTTCCTGTTTTTTCAGGATCTGTATGAGGAACCATATAAGGTAGATTTTTTGAGGAACCATATGAGGCATATTATCTTCAGCTGCAAGGTCCTGGATTTCTCTGCTGCTAAAAGAGAACAGTAAAATTTTCCTATGGCAACATTGAATGCCATGTAGAGCACAGTACATACTGCAGTTGGGATTGCTGATGACAGAAGAGTAATATAACTTGCAGGACGACTGCATAGGAGCATTCAAAAATATTAGACTGATTTATATTGAAGTAAGGAAATTCAAAGTTAATTAAATAAAGCAAGTTAAGTCCATTCTAACTGAGAATCATTTGTGTACACTCCACACAGCTTAAGTAATACTTTAAACAACTATATTTTGAAATTACTGCCCTCTTCCAGCATACATAAGTCTTTAAAAAACACCAGCTCCATTCCCAGCTCCGTAAGGGACTGCATTTTAGCAGCACAATCATCTCTGCTATGTTCCCATCCAAATGTTTTTGATGTACCATCTGTCCATTTGGACACTCTGTGCCCTGCCCTTTTTCCCATTTGCTTGCTGAGTTATTAGCCCCAGTTCCCTCCTTAGTGTTATGGCTCTTTATAGGCTTTTCTCTCCCTTAGCTACTAGTTCCTTAAAACCTTATCCTTTAAGTTCCAGGATCACCTACCAATTTTCTCCACCTAAAAAAAAGCTAATGTAACTCCTCCCTAATTCCCATTTCTTCTCCAGTTTTGCTTCCTGTTCAAGTACAGCTTCCTGCTAAAAAATTATGATCTGCAGTCTCTATTAGCTGTGAATCTCCACTTTGCATCCGTCCATACGCTGTAATATGGTGGGCACTACAAAAAGGTAACCAAGAGCACAGGAAAAAAGGCTAAGATTTCTGCCCTGACACCTGACTTCAGCCTCTCAATACAAGGAAAATAATGCTCAGGCCTGGACAGAAACAAATAAATGTCATTGGGAAGCAGCAGAGAAATAAACAGTATGTGAAGGCTCAATTTTTTGCTTCAGTCTTCAGTGGCAGGCTCTTCTCCCACAACTCTGAAGTGGACAGACCACAAGACAGGGACTGGGGGACCAAAGTTCCTCCACTGTAAGAGATTAGGTTCATGACCACCTGAGGAACCTGAACATACCTGTAAGTCTGTGGGACCTTATGAAATGCATTACAGAGTACTGAGGCAATTGGCTGATGAAACCCTGAGATAAGATCAGTTGGCAGAGTCTGATGCTAATAACACCAAAAATGTGGGTTCAATCCTCATATGGACCATTCACTTAAGAGTTGGTCTTGATGATCCTAGCGAGTCCCTTCCAACTCAGAATATTCTGTAATTTTCTAAATCTGTAACTGCCAAACCACTCTCCATGTTATTTGAAAAGCCATGTCATTCACGTAAAGTCCCAGGTGGATGGGAAAAGGGGAAATGTACCTACCTGAGAACTACTGACCCAGCAACCTCACTTCTATGCCTGGGAAGTTCATGGAATGGATCCTTCTAAAAGCTCTAAGTACATGTAGGACAGGGAGGTGATTTGAGACAGCTGGTACAGCTTCATCACATGCAAGTGCTGCCTGACCAACACAGTGGCCTTGAATGATGGAATGACTCCAACAGTGGACAAAGAAAGGGCTACAGCTATCACTTATCTGGACTTCTGTAAAGAATTTGACTCATTCCCCTTTAACATCCTTCTCTCTAAACTGAAGAGACAGATTTGATGGGTGGAGTGTTTGGTGGATAAGGAATTGGTTGGACAGTTACATACTGAGGACACTGGTTAACAGTTCAATGTCCAGATGGCCATCAGTGACGAGTGATGTCTCTCAGGGGATCTGTACTGGGACCAGTGCTGTTAATATTATCTTCAGCAATGACACAGACATCAGAATCGCGTGTGCCCTCAGCAAATCTGAGGATATGACCCTGAACTGAGTTGTGCAGCTGACACACCTGAAGGATAGGATGCCATCCAGAGAGATCAGGACAAGCTCAAGAACTGTACCCATGGGAACCTCATGAGCTCTAACAAGACCAAGTGCAAGGTGCTGCAACTGGGCTATGGAGACCCCTGGTATCGGCACAGGCTGGGGGATGAACAGATGGAGAGCAGCCCTGGGAAGAAGGACTTGGGGGTGCTGGTGGCTGAGAGGCTGGACATGACCCAGCCATGGGCACTCCCAGCCCAGAAAGCCAAACGTGTCCTGGGCTGCATCCAAAGCAGCGTGGGCAGCAGGGGAGGGAGGGGATTCTGCCCCTCTGCCCTGCTCTGCTCTGGTGAGACCCCACCGGGAACTCTGCATGCAGCTCTGGGGTCCCAGCACAGGAGGGACACGGACCTGCTGGAGTGAGTCCAGTGGAGGCCATTAAGTTGATCAGAGGGATGGGGCACCTCCTCTGTGAGGAAAGGCTGATAGAACTGGGCTTGGAAGGTTCCAGAGTGATTTTATTGTGGCCTTTCAATACTTCAAAGGGGGTTATAAGAAAAGGAGATTTAGTAAGGCCTGTTGCAATAGAGCAAGAGTTAATGGCTTTAAACAAAAAGAGAGTAGATTTATACTAGATAGAAGAAAGAATTTTTTTCTAGAGTGACGGTGGTGAGGTACTGGAACAAGTTGCCCAGGGAAGTTGTCAATACCCTACTACTGAAAGTGTCCGAAGCCAGGCTGGATGAAGCTTTGAGCTACCTGCTTTAGTGGAAGGTGTCCCTGCAAGCTTTCCAAGGGCTCTCATGTCCTCCCCTGAATATCCCAAAGCATTCAGAGAGGTAAAGTCCACTTAAACTATTCTTTGTTTTTTTAATCCTTAAAGAGTAGTTCTCTATTACATATCCAGTGTTGTCTCTTGCAATAATCTAACTTCCTTAGAGAAGAAACTGAACCACACAGCAATCTCTCTTCATCACACAGAATATTGTAACCAGAATCAGTGTCATAGACACTATTCCATCAAACACCTCAACTGATATATATACTTATTTCATCATACCATTTTAATAGTTTCAAAGAGAAAAAGTTAAAAAAGGAGTTAATAAGAACTATCTTTGATTTATAGAATTTAAACAGGGGATGAGTCAATTTGTTCTGTACTTTTCAAAATCATTTTTTAAACACCAGTGCCATTGAAACATTAGAAAATCTCCTTTGTTTTCTAACTGTGTGTGTCTGTCTTTCCAAATTCAGAAAATCACAGCTGCAACAAATATATAATATATATACACATTATGTATATACACATACTTGAGTCACTTTGAGATAGCGTTACCAATTAGGTTTGTACAGAGCTCCTTCTGGCTTTCTGAAACTCTTTGTGCCAAGATGAAATTATAATTGTTATTGACACCAATAAACAAACAATGGCTTAAGTTTAAAGCAAATTAGTGAACACTGCACAGAGAAATGTAACACCATGTTTGCACTTGTTAAGAGCTATTACCCTTTGTGTTTGCAAAGTACATCAGTGTTTGACATGAGATGTTGGAGATGCATAGATCTACATCTCCAGGAATGGTACCTTATTTTCAAAACACTCACTTGCCTTAGCAATTTGTTGAATTGAAGCTTCACAACTTTTCACCCTCAGCAGCACCACAGTTAAACTGATGAACTGCTTCAAAATGTGAACTTTTTAGACCACAAAACCCCTAAAAGTTCTCAAATGCAAAATGAGGAAATTCCAACTGGAAAACTGAAAATACAGCAACAAATCCTGAATATAATGAGCAACTCCTTTTCCCTCCTGAGCAGTCCCTCAGAGAGTTTCCTCAAAAACCTTAGTTAAGAAAGGTTCACTCTTCACCATGAAAGATTTGTGTCCATCAAAGTGTTTCACTTTCACTTCTGAATCTGAGATACAGCAATATGCTTCAAAGTTTTGCTCTCTCTGTCAAGACAAAAATAACACATGCTAACGTCATACTTAAATATATCATGTCCCTAGTACAATCTTGACATATATTTATGTAAAAAGCCCATGTACCTATTGGTATGATAACCTTTCATGCTTGCATTCTGTATGTGTCACAGAATTTGTCAGCACTGGGGGCTTTCCAGTTATTTTATTATTAAAGCGAATGGAAACGGAAACTTAAAAGGGCAAGCTCGACATAACTGTGGGCATAGTGATGCATATGTTAACAGGAGATACTAAATATCTTCCAGAACAAGCTATACAAAGTGCATTTTCCTATTCAGTACAATCTGCAGCAACACAGTTTGATGATAAAATGTCATCCATCTGCATGCTTCTAAATGCTCCAATACCCCCTTGAATGTTAAGCACCTTCTCTTCAAACTTTTAGCTTCTGTTGACACTACATTACGGAACATTTTGAAAATCCCCTTGGTTTGAAATATATGCATTTTGAAACACTGAGTCTCTGGAAGGCTTTTAGCAATTCTTGGTCTTGGATGTGAAGGTTATCTTGCATCTTTTAACTTTAGTTTTTGTACACTCAAATAACACAAAAGCCCTCAACGGCAATTCAATGCACATACTAGAGCCGTCCTAGTCTCCTAGCAATTCATACATTGATGAAAGGACTGAACTAAGGACCTTAAGGCCTCCAAAATCCATTCCTCTGCAAAGCCTTGGCACACAATTTTTAGGTTGAGACATCAAATTCATCCAAATCCCCTGTTGCAGAGCTAAGAAATCTTGCAGACTCCACTAGGAATTTAAGAAGCATGTAGACTTTAGAAGGAAAAGATCTTAGTCAAGGAGCTAGAACACCTAAACAAATAATGCTAGGTACTAGCTCTCACCAGAAAAAAAAGAGAAACAGGAGAAATTTAAAAAAAATAATAATAATTTTTAAAAAAATCTGTGAGCAAGCATCTTTAATGGTCTGCTACATTTCAATCCAATTCTGATTGAGATTTCATTATTTTTACCCACATCAGCCTTGCACGTCACTGCTCATCTCAGAGCTCAGTGAAGTTGTACAGAAGTGCTCCCTTAGCAGCACAGTGTAGGTCAGGATGCTCAAGCCACACAACTGAGACCCTGTTTGCACCAATATTCAGGCCAGGAACTGTGAGAATCCAGAACTCAGAGTTGTGCTGAGAAGTCTAAAACCTTGATGCATCTGGTCTAGTATCAGTTTTCAATTCTCTGATAAACTTGCTGCAGTTTTTTGCAATGCCACACATAATTTCTGAAATCCTAATTTTAATTCTGACACATCATTACTTTCCCCACAATCATTTGAGATTTTTAACAGATACACTGCACATATTCTTCTGCTTATCTAAAAGTAGTTCCTATAGAAAAACAACCACTGAAAGGATATTTCAGATAGCTGTATATCATTTGCATTCTCTATGTGTCCAAGATTTTCCTTCTGGTCATTACTATCCTTGCTGAAGTGTATTTTATATGTCTGAATGTAACTTCTAAAACTATTCCTGTAACTCACAGATGAAACTGATATTAGAAAGGACAGCTTTTAAAAAGTGACACAACTAAATGTACAGAAACACCAATTGGAATACCTTTGCCATAGCGGCAGATGTCAGTATTTTATCATTCATTTACCTCCTAATTCAGAAGTCCCTGACCAGGTGACTGAACAGTAATACTTTGGTCACCAATTGCTTTCTTATTTCATTTCTAAAATTAACTTTCCAAACAGAGATTTTTGTGATACTTTAAAAAAAAAAAAAAAAAAAACCAAAAAAAAAAA
>WEKY01057202.1:0-10159 GCA_013390045.1 Picathartes gymnocephalus | reverse complement strand
GGCCGCAGGTGGGTGCGGGGCCGGGCTGGTCGCGGGCTTCGGGTGCCTGCGGGGTTCGGGTGTCTGCGGGGCTCGGTACGTGCGGGTTCGGTGCATGCGGGCCCCGCTGGCCGCGGGCGGGGTCGCCGGGCCGGGCCGGGCCGGTGTCTCCTGTGCTTCCCCCGCCTCCCCCCCGGGTTTCCGGGCCCGGAGCGGCCGCAGCTCCCGCAGCCGGGCTGGGGCTCATGCCCGGGGATCGGTGGCTTCTCTGCCGGGCCTGGCCTGCCGGGCCCAGAGGTGGTGCTGCCAAAAGCCCGCTGTGGGCTGGCCTGGAGCCCGGGTCGGTGCTGGAACCGGGGATCCGTGCGCTGCTGGCGGTGTGGCTGAGGTTTGGCAGGTGGCACCGGTTCATTCATTAAAGGCCGTCTCAATGCGTGCATGGACGCGAGTTTGGGTTTAGGTTTGGTGGAAATGCGCTGCCCAGGTGGGGAGGTTTGCTCTGCCCGCTGGGGCTGGGCTAGAGGTCCGTAATCCCAGCTCCAGGTGTGTCCCAGGGGAGCCCCTCTGGAGCCAGGCTGGGAAAGCTGGGGGTGCTCACCTGGAGAAGGGAAAGCTCCAGGGAGAGCTCAGAGCCCCCTAAAGGGGCCCCAGGAGAGCTGGAGAGGGACTGGGGACAAGGGCTGGAGGGACAGGACACAGGGAATGGCTTCCCAGTGCCAGAGGGCAGGGCTGGATGGGATCTTGGGCAGGAATTGTTCCCTGGGAGGGTGGGCAGGCCCTGGCACAGGGTGCCCAGATTTGCTGTGGCTGCCCCTGGATCCCTGGCAGTGCCCAAGGCCAGGTTGGACACTGGGGCTGGGAGCAGCCTGGGACAGTGGGAGGGGTCCCTGCCCATGGCAGGGGGGAGATGAGATAATATTTAACGTCCCTTCCAGCCCAAACCATTCCACAATTGAATGAGGTGTGCACAGAACGTGGAGCTCACTCAGGCACTCGGGTTCTCCATGAGTTCAGCATCTCCCATATCCTGGTGGTGGCCAGGGCCTGGCTGACCAGCCTGGCTACTGGTGAGCCCTGTGGGGCTCTCTGGCTGTTCCTGGACTGAGGCAAACCAGTGCAGGGCCTCCTGCAGTCAGCATTGCCCAGGTTCATGCCATCAGCAGCCCTGGGACTTCCCAGGCAGCTCTTGGAATCCCACAATGGACTGTGAAGGACCTCGTATCTGGTCTCATTCCACCCCCTGCCACGGACAGGAACCTCCCACTGTCCCAGGTTACAAGATGAGAAGCCACCTTGGTGCACTGGAACAGCAAAAGTCCACACAAAATCCCCCAAACCACAGATTCCTGTTTTGCCAGTTCAGCAGAAAGGTTGTTTGGGGCTGCTGCAGGTGGGAAGGCATTGGGAATCCCTGAGGATCAGCAGGAGCTGGGACACGGGTGGGTCACCCCAGCCAAGCTGCTTTCACTGGTTGTGATTGTGGCTTCACACTCTGCTGTGTGAAAGCTCTGACTTGTGGTGTGAAGAGTCAGGAAGTCTGCACAGCAGGAAAAAACAATCTGAGCCTTCTTAGGCTGCTGCTCTGAAAGAGCCAGCCCAGTGAAAACCCCTTCCAGGTGGAGAGGAAGGATGGGATCTCTCTCTGCCTTTCCCTGGCTGAGGTAGTTTGGGTTTTTGAGGGTACTTGGGTGTGTGGGTGCTGTGTTTGAAGTGTTCATTTTGTTATTTTGGAGATCAGTAGGAAGCTGAGTGTGTGATTTCAGCAGTTGCAGTCAGTGCCCAGCGAGGGAGGGATCTGACAGAAATTCAGGTTTTTCTCGTGTTGAGAAAGCAGCTCCTCAGCCTCGTGGCAGCCTCGTGACAGCTCTCAGCTGCAGGGACAGGGGGCTGAGGAGCCCTGCAGTGTGTCTGATAAGCTCTGCAGTGTTTCTGAGGCTGCCGGGGGAAATGCTCCATTTCTGAATGCAAAATAGACAGTGTGCAGTCATGGGATCTCAGACTGGCCTGGGACCTCAAAGCCCACCCAGTGCCACCCCTGCCATGGGCAGGGACACCTCCCACTGTCCCAGTGTCCAACCTGGCCTTGGGCACTGCCAGGGATCCAGGGGCAGCCACAGCAAATCTGGGCACCCTGTGCCAGGGCCTGCCCACCCTCCCAGGGAACAATGCCTTCCCAATATCCCACCCATCCCTGTCTTTCACTGCTCTTTTATTTCTTTATTTTCAAGCTGTGGTGGGAATTGCTGCCTGTGGTGTTTCGTTCTGAGAGCTTCCAGGGATTCTGTGGAGAGTGTGTGACAGGGCTCTGAGGGCACAGATGGTGTGAGATACCTCACCACGTGCCAGACCAGCAGTGAGAGTGCAAGGAAGGACCCGTGGGACTGGAAAGTGAAAACTTCTCACCACTAAAGAAAAAAAAAACTCCTTAGGGGCCTTCAGAACACCTGAGAGGTGAATGGTTTAGGAAGCTGTGAGGAATCTCCAACAGATTGGCAAAGCTGAACGAGCCACTTGTGGCCTAAGGCAATGTGAAAGTTCTGAGAGCACTGCTGGAGAGCTGAGGCTAAAAAAATTAATTACAGGCCTAATTAAACCTTTGAGAGAAATACAGATTGGCTTGAGTCAGGAGGGGTATTTAAGGTCACCCTGTTCCACCCCCTGCCCTGGGCAGGGACACTTTCCACTATCCCAGGTTGCTCCAACCTGGCCTTGGACACTTCCAGGAATGGGGCAGCCACAGCTTTTTTGGAAAGCTACAGCTCACCTCATTATTTGGTATTCTGGACTTTGTGTTTAATGCAACTTGATGTAGAAATCAAAAGACCACAAACTTTTTACCATGAGCCCAAATTCCCAAGGAAGCCTGGGCCAGAATTTGGCTCAAGTGCTTGATCTTCTGATCTCATTGAGGTGAAAATTAACAAGCTGTGTCTTAGGAGACTCTGTTCTTCAGAACAAAATGGGAACTGTTGTGATGTGGGATATCTTGTCATGGTTGTGTTTGTCAGGCTGGGCTGGATGGGACTTGGAGCAGCCTGGGACAGTGGAAGCTGTCCCTGCCATGGCAGGGGTGGCACTGAGTCATCTGGGAAGTCCCTTCCAACCCACAGCATTCCCTGATTCTGTGATTCTCATGGTGAAGGGGAATCCCTCCACACAAAAACACATCAAGGGCAGAAGGAAAACCCTTTTCCCTGCTGGGGCAGGCCCTGGTGAAGCTGCTGTCCAGCCCGGCGGGTCCCTGGAGGGTCCAGGATGAGTCTGGAGAGAGCCCTGAGCAGCCAGGGCTGCTGGAGCTGGCCCTGCTTGGAGCCTTGGCTTTGTCCTCCCGAGGTTTTGGTTGTGCTGCTGTTCCTCCCTGTCTGCAGCTCCCTTCTCCTGCAGCTGCTCCCTCCCTTCTCCTCAGCCCTTCTTCCTGTCTCCATTTCCTTCCTGGCTCTTTGCCTGTGCCTTGCCTGCCCTCCCTCCCTGCCTGCCTCCCTGCCCGCCTGCCCTGGCTGGGTCTGGCCCTTTCTGGCCGTGTTCTAGCCCCAGCGACTTCCTCCTCCTCCTTGTCGTCCTCCTCGTCGTCCTCCTCATCTTCCTCGTCCTCCTCCTCATCTTCCTCGTCCTCCTCCTCATCTTCCTCGTCCTCCTCCTTGCCCTCCTCGCCCTCCTCTCCNTCATCCTCCTCATCCTCCTCGTCATCCTCCTCATCCTCCTCGTCATCCTCTTTCCCCTCTTTCCCCTCTTCCTCCATTTTTCCTGGCCCTCACACACATCCCTTCCCTCTTGCTTTGCCCATCCTGCCCAGGAGCTGGAGGCCCATGGTGGCCCCAGTGTGACAGGGTTTGGGGGACACCCCGACCCACGGAGCTGCTGCCCTTTCACATGGGTTCCAAAGCTGGCACAAGGTGAGGTTTGGGAGGGGATGGAGCACCACGTGTTCCTGAAGGAGTTTTTTTTTTCCCAGCTGGCTCGTGGAAGGTTTCACAGGAATGACCTCAGAGTTAGCAGAAGGCAAATGAGTGGGAAACTGTTCTGGAGGCAAATGTGAGCTGCAGATGATGGAAACACATCAGCTGCTGTCATCACCAGTGGTCAGGGAAAGGCTTGGAAAACCTTTCCTCACGTCCTGTGAGGGGCAGCTGAGGGAGCTCAGCCTGGAGAAGAGGAGGCTCAGGGGGGAGCTCATTGCTCCCCACAACTCCCTGACAGGAGGGGCAGGGAAAGGAGGGGAAGAAATGGCCTCAAATTGCACCAGGGGAGGCTCAGATCAGAAATTAGAAACAATTTTTCCCTATGAAAGTGTTCAGGCCTTGGAATGAGCTGCCCAGGGAGGTTTGGAGTCACTGTCACTGGGAGTGTCCCAGAGGTGTCTGGATGTGGCCCTTGAGGACAGGGTTTGGGGTGATGCTGGTGCTGCTGGGCTGTCACTGGATGATCCTGAAGGGCTCTTCCAGCCCTGATGGTTCTGGAATTCTGGAACCTTCATTTATGGCTTCATGGGGGGGCTGGGTGGGATTTATGGTCTTATGCTGGGCTTGGTACTTTATGTTCTGCATGGAATGAGTAAAAGGGAGTTGGAATCCATAGAAACAGAAAGTTCCAGACTGGTTTGGGCACAGAAGTGACCTCAAACACCATCCAGTGCCATCCCTGCCATGGGCAGGGACACCTCCCAGTGTCCCAGGCTGCTCCCAGCCCCAGTGTCCAACCTGGCCTTGGGCACTGCCAGGGATCCAGGGGCAGCCACAGCAAATCTGGGCACCCTGTGCCAGGGCCTGCCCAGCTGAGTGTGCCAGAGCCCCTGGAAACAGAAGGAAGAGGAGGGAGAATGGTTTTGCCTGCAAAGCAGTGAAAATGTAATATATGGTGATGGAATTTGGAGACTGACATTTGGTTACTGTGCACTTGAATGTTTCAATAATTATTTTTTACTGCTCTGTCTTCCTTTAGAACCTTCTCCCCATTTACCAGCACCAAAAAATGTGGAGATTTATTCCTACAACTTCCAGAGTTTGCTGAGGTGGTCTCCTGTTCTAGTGGAGAATGGCTCAGTGGTATACACAGCCCATTACAAAACGTGAGTAAATAGCTCTAAAACCAACTCATTTTTTCCTAATCCAGGGTAACAACTGGTTTTAAAAACCCCAGAAACCCTGAAAATGAATAAGCACAGAATGAAAGAATGTTTTTTATCACAGATGTTTTCATATATCTCCAAGAGCAGCCTCTGGTGACTGCCAAGCCCATGATGTATCCTCTGACCTGAGCAGAGCTTGAAGCCCTGAGGACACCCAGAAATGCTGCACATTCTCTGTGAATTTTCTGTTCTCTGAAGAATTTTAACCTTTCCTGATTCTCTCTGGCCAATTTAAATCTCCCCAGATCCTGAGGGGCTGGGAGGAGCTGGGAGTTAAACCCTTGTGAAGCCATAATCCTGTAACACCTTCTTCTCTCCCCAAAACTGGGTGGGTGTTCCAGGTGGCTGAGCTGCCCTGCCTGGGGTTTATTGTGGATTTTTGTGCTCTGCAGAGGCTTCTACCAGGAGTGGAGTGGGATGGGCTGTGCCCAGACCCCCCAGACCCAGTGTGGGTTCCCCCCTGAGATCCAGAGGAGACGCTGGACCATCCTGCTGCGCCTGCGGGCTGAGCTGGGCCCCCTCACCTCGGCCTGGGTGCACACCCCTCCCTTCGTGGCTGAGACCAACAGTGAGTGCCCTCCCACGGGGGATTTTTTGGGAAAAACTCTACTGCCTGTGTGGGTTTCCTTGGTTCTGGTGTGTGGAGCCCCCAGGGAGAGGATTGAGCTGTTCTGTCCTGGGGCCTTGGCAGGGTTTGGGTCTGCTCTGCTCTCTCAGGTGTCACCAGAGAAACCCCTGGGCTGCTGGAGCCTCCAAAGAGCCACCAGTGTTCTTCTGCTGGAGGGTTTTCCATGTTCTCAGTTCCCCACTTAGCTCTGCCCACGCACACGCACACTGGGGTTTGTGGCAGTCTGAGGTAAAACTGCCTCTTTCTGCTGGACAGATCCCTTTTCTGATCAATAGAAATTGTCCTGATCAATGGAAATTGTCCTGATCAGTGTAAATGGTCCTGGTAAATATAAATGGTTCAGATAAATATAAATGCTCTACACTACACTGTAGAAGTGTCAAGGGCACACTTAAAATCACAGAATGGTTTGAGTTGGGAGGGATTTTAAAACTCAACCCAGTGCCACCCCTGCCATGGCAGGGACACCTCCCACTGTGCCAGGCTGCTCCAAGCCTCAGTGTCCAACTGGCCTTGGGCACTGCCAGGGATCCAGGGGCAGCCACAGCAAATCTGGTGTGAACAAGTGTGGTGTTGGTGTTCTAAGATCTGCTCTTTGCCTTGCTCTGTTTGGTTTTAGGATTAGGAAAAGCCCAGTGTTCAGTTTAAAAAGTACCTTTGAAATGGGAACTAAGCAGAGGAAGGGATTTTTGGGCTCTTTAGTTCCTGCTGAGGGGCAGTGATGGCCCAGGCTCCAGAGTCTGATACCTCCCCTGGTTCTAAATCCTGGATTTTCTGTGGCAGCAGAGTGAGGAAATGCCTGAATCCTGCACTGAACACTGATAAATCCACAGCCTGTGGTGCAGGATTGGGAGTGGGATCCTGGAAGGGGCTGGGACAGCATGGAGCTGATGGGACTGTGGGACAGAGGCTTGGGCTGGGAGAGGAGGAACATTCTGGGGTTGTTCTTGTGCCTGTGCCCTGGAGATCAGTTCCTAAAAACCAACCCATGGGCTCTTCTTTCAGTGCTTGGATCAGAGTCACTGGATTTGAGGCACAGTGAGGAATTGTGCATGCAGGGAGTGATTTTTGCTGTCCATGAGTACTTCTGACAGCAGCACTCTGTTGGGTTTTTTCATGATTTACACCTTGGAGCACTTCACAAGAGGAGGTCACCACACTTATCCCGATGGACACATGGAGACAGCAAAGCAAGGAGGGGAAAACTCGTTATTCCTCTTCCAATCTAGGGAGCAAACAGTGGGGTTTTAAGGAACATGGAATGTGTGGCAGGCAGATCAAAGGAAGAGGAAAGTAATGATTTTATGGCCAGTAACTGCAGATGAACCCAGACACTTCCAAGCATTACCTGTTGCTTAATATTTACTGAATTTCCATGGAAAGTTAAGCAAACATTGTAAGTGCATTAAGGTGATGAGGAAATATTTTCCCTTTCTTGAGCAAAAGTTGTCGATATTTGGGGTGTTTGCTGAGAGTGTCCAGGGCAGGGAACAGAGCTGGGAAGGGGCTGGAGAACTCCTGAGGGAGCTGGGAAAGGGGCTCAGGCTGGAGAAAAGGAGGCTCAGGGGGGACCCTCTGGCTCTGCACAACTCCCTGCCAGGAGGGGCACTGAGGGGGGCTCGGGCTCTGCTGCCAGGGAACAGGGACAGGAGGAGAGGGAACGGCCTCAGGCTGGGCCAGGGGAGGCTCAGCTTGGACAGCAGCAGGAATTTGCCCATGGAAAGGGTGCTCAGGCCTTGGCAGGGGCTGCCCAGGGAGCTTTGGAGTGCCCATCCCTGCAGGTGTGCCAGGAAGGGCTGGAGGTGGCACTGAGTGCTCTGGGCTGGGGACAAGGTGGGCATGGGGCACAGCTGGGATTTGATGTTCTGGGAGGGCTTTTCCAGCCTCAGGGATTTGGGGATTGAGTGGAGTTGTGCACCCCAGGGTTTCCCTGCTCTCTGTGTTGAATTTCAGCCACTCTGGGCCCCCCCAGGGTGAACATTGTGAGTGCCAGCCCTGACTCCCTTCTCGTCAGTGTCAGCCCCCCCTTCCCCCCCGAACCTGGGGACATCCTCCAGTACCACGTGTCCTACTGGGAGAACACAACGAGTCCTGCAGAAAAAGTAAGATTTTTCTCTCATTTGTTCTTCCTGCCTGGGGGCCGATGGATGGGAGTCAGTGTAACAGCAGATGGGCACAGAAAATCAGTTTATTTTGTGTCCAGCAAGGGTCACCACGAGGACTCTTGGGAGGTTCTGGCCTCAGCACAAGGATTGCTGCTTTGCCAAACTTGGAAATTTCTCCCCTCTGTGTGGAGAGGGATCAAATCCCTGTGGAGATCCGGGGAGGGAATTAGTGCCAGAAGTGACTTTTGATGGCAGCGTTTTCTCAGGCAGCTTGGAAAACTCTGGGATCTCCCTCCTCCTTTGCTGTGCTGGGGGCTGCTGTGCCTGATCCCGAGGCAGGGAGAGGAGGAGTTGTTGGGAACATGCTGGGATGAACTGGGATGAGCTGGTCCTGTTCATCCTGAGGCCCAGAGGTTTTGGGATCACTGTGTGCTCCAGCTGCTGCCTGAGACTCTGGGAATTGTGCTTGGACAGGCCAGAGGTGCAGGGGAGGCATTAAGTCAGGGTTAAAAAAAACTTCAGAAAAGAGGAGGAAGCTTCCAAATGACGTCAATCTGAAGCCAAACATTTCAAAAAACAGAAGTGAAAAAAAAAGAAAAAATTACTTAAAGCCCCGTTTTGCTTCAAAGTCCTTGGTAAATAATCTCCACTTCCTTCCTGCCTTGCACCAACGTGGGTTTTTCTCACACACAGAACACCTTCAGCTGAGAGCAGGAAGGGAGTCAGTGTGGTTTCATTTTCCCCTCCCCTTCCCTGTATTTTGCTCCCTGCCTGATCTGCTGCAGAATCTGCATCAAAACTCCCAGGAAAACTGAAATATTCATTCCACTGCTTCTGTTATGTGGGAAGAACAAGTGAGGAAAAATAAAATTTGGGCCTCTTGAATGAGAAACTTGAATGGGGGAGGGATATTTGTGTTGAAAATGGTCTGGTTTTTACAGTAACTTTTTTTTTGTGTGTGTGCATGTGTCTTTTCAACAGAAGCTAAGTGAAAGCAAGACACTATTCCAGATTGGAAATCTAAAGGAATCAACACTTTATTGCTTCAGCATTCAAGTGCAGCTGAAGATCTTCTCAGGTCACTTGTTACAAGGACAGCAGAGCGCCCCAGAGTGTCACAGAACTGCCCTCAGTGGTATGGAATGGGAGTGTGATTTTTAATGGGGTGGGATGGGGTGGAACACAACTCCTGGGTCACCACAAACTGGTCCCAGTTTGTCAGGAATGCTGAGAGCACCACGGGGAGTTCACACTTGGTGTTAGTGGCAAAATGATCAGGGATTTGCAGCCAGGGATGGAGGGTCTGGGTGGTACCCGGCCCCTTCTCCTTTTCCTCCATAATCCTGCTGTAAAACGGGATAATGGAGCTGATCCCAGGGCTGGAGCCCCTCTGGAGCCAGACTGGGAAAGCTGGGGGTGCTCACCTGGAGAGGAGAAGGCTCCAGGGAGAGCTCAGAGCCCCTTGCAGGGCCTGAAGGGGCTCCAGGAGAGCTGGAGAGGGACTGGGGACAAGGGCTGGAGGGATAGGACACAGGGAATGGCTTCCCAGTGCCAGAGGGCAGGGATGGATGGGATCTTGGGCAGGAATTGTTCCCTGGGAGGGTGGGGAGGGGCTGGCACAGGGGGCCCAGATTTGCTGTGGCTGCCCCTGGATCCCTGGCAGTGCCCAAGGGCAGGTTGGACACTGGGGCTGGGAGCAGCCTGGGACAGTGGGAGGTGTCCCTGCCCATGGCAGGGGGGGGATTTCAGGTCCCCCTCCAACCCAAACCATTCCTTAATTCCATAAATTTGAACCTGCCCATATTGTATTTGGATTTTTTTCCCCTTCTTTTCCAGAGGCCACACGAGCTGGGTACATCATCCCCGTGTTTGTCTTGGGCTTACTACTGGTCAATCTGGGGGTAATTGCTTTGCTGCTTCTGTGGAGACACCACCAAAAAATCAAATATTGGTCTCAGCCACCCCTGCGGATCCCATCACACTTCGAGGAGGTACATGGGGACCTGTGGGCTTTCTCCTGTGGGAGAGAAACTCGTGGGGAGCATCCCCAAAAGCAGTTGTTGCTGGACAGAAAATAGAGATAACCAAGTGATGCCTCACACGGTGACATTTCCTGGCTGGGATGTCCCCCTCCTGTCCTGTTTTGCTGAGCTGGAGGGTCCTTGCTGTGCCCTGGGACACGAACCTGGCTGTGCTTTCCTGGAAAAACCCGAGCCTGGCTCATCCTGCTTCCTGTTCCTCTTTCTTTGCTCCTCCCAGCCTCAAGCTGAGGCTCAGTGGTGTGAGAAATGGAGGTCACGATAAAGAATTTTTGCTAAAGTT
>WEKY01057200.1:0-16573 GCA_013390045.1 Picathartes gymnocephalus | reverse complement strand
TGAATAAAGTTTATTATACTTATTATTAAAATATCTACAGTACTTCTAATAAAAAAAAATTACAGATATATAATAAAATAACTTAAAATATATATACTATTTTTAAAAGGTACAAAATATCTACAAAACTCTAAATTCAAAGTGAAGCATTTAGAGTTCAGCAAAGGCTTTCAACTAAAGTGAAAAGAAAAATCTGTAGAAAACCTGGTACTTTTCACCAGTTGGATTTTCTGCTGCAGCCAGCTCTGTGCTTCCTGGGCATATGATATATACACATATACAGAATGTGTCTGTGAGAGTTCTGGTATGTTAGTAAATCTTCAGCTCCATGAGATACGCAATTTCATCTTACACGTCTCTAGTGACAGCACTGGTTTTAAAACTTCCTGCCTTCCTTCAGTCCTGACTATTTATACCTGCCTTCATGCAGCTGTTCACCCCCTCCTGCACTGAGCCAATGTTATGGTCTGTGAGAGCAAAGGAAAAGAATATAAACTTCCCCCATCCCCTTGAAGATGAAATATGGAGAATGGAAAAAGAGAAGCAATGGTGAAGTGATAATTCCCCCTTTCCATAAATGCGAATAAATAAATTCATATTTAATGAATTATTTACTTCTCTAAATTCCATGTAAAGATTATCAATGCCTGTGCAGTATCATTTTCTGAGTGACAATCTAGCATGGTACTCTTTCCAGTTAAAATCTAGATCTTCAAGGGCTGACAAGCCAGACCAAACTCTGGGTTAGCATAACAAAATAGTTTCTTATCAGGAATACTGAGATAAAGCTAAATTGCTGCAAGTGATACGACTCTGCCTTCTAAACTTTGAGTTTAGACTCTGCTGAATTAATGAACTAATGACTTGCATGGGGGCTACACCCACTTCTTGGCAGCACTGGCTGAAAAAGGCACTTGTTATATTATGAAAAGAGAGAAAGCACTTTTGGAGGAGCAAATGGGAAGGGTACTAAATCATCTTTTTCTGAACCACATTAATATTAAAATTTCTTCTGAGTGCAGAAAAATCAAGAAAAAATAGTATCCTCCACCTCTGAGGTTTTTGACTAGAAAGTGCAGAAGGAATCCCACATAAATTATTGATTCTTAGCTCTTAGAGAGCCTCCAATGAGTACTTCATGTCAAAGAGGTTTACAAAGTCCTAAGATTTCTAAGGCAAAGGTAATAAACCTAAGAGTTCTCCTCAGACTCCTTCTCAAACAAAGAAACATGATATAATGGTATAATGGATGGGCGCTTATTTCTCAATTGAAGTCACTGTAAGATAAAAAACTTTATCCAATGCAGATATAAGACAGAATGGAAAATGGAAACCATCTGCGTGCAAAAAAATGTAAAGGATTTATGAACAGTTGGGAAGGCTTCTGCACAATGTACAGGCCATGGCAAGCTTTTGGTTTTGATTGAGAGACAGGATATATTGAAAGAGCCACAGACTCCTCGCCAGCACATGGTAAGAAAAACAGAGTAGTCGGCAGAGGCACAATGCTGACTTTACCATGTGTTTGGAGACACTGGGTCCCAGACCTATTCATTTTAGCATTTTACCACCTTAGCATTTATCATGTTAGGCTGTTTAACAGAGAAAACTTTACCCTAGTCTTTGTTGCCTTTAAATAAACTGGCTGCATGCCCAAAATTCTCAGAAAGATAATACCATATATACTGCCTAGAAGCATCCAAAAAGGCCTGTCATTTGGCTTTCTACATATCAAATTGTTGTTGCTTACAATGGACAGCACAGGGCAGATGAAGATTTAGAAAACACCTGAAAACTGTTCCAGTGAAATGCCTGATGTGCTCACCAGGTTCATTCAGCTGTAATACCAGGAAAGACATGAGGTCTCTTTGGGTTCAGTGATCCTGTGTTTAATTTATTTGGTTTTGACAAGTGAGGGTAAGACCACGACGACTTTGTAGACAGGGAATTATGGGAATGGAGAGCCTTGGGGAGAAAGCATAGACCAAGATTTATGTTCTGTTATTGTTATTCAGTAACCAATTAAGCCAAACCCATCAAAACACAGCTAAGCTATAGAGTTGTAGGGCACAGCCAGTTTCTCTGGGCAGCAACCCTTTTCTATGCTCAGAGGTCAGGGAAAAGCAGAGATACTGTTTGAGGATGTATTGGCATGCTCCAGGCCCTATAAAAAACGGAGGAGCAGCACAAGGTTGTTGTCTTGAATTACACTTCCACACTTTCTACACTGCATCTGTCTCTGCAACTCATCTCAGCCCCTCTTCATTTCCACTTTGTCTTGCAGCTTGTATGTCTTAGCCTTGCACTTACTAATGGATTGCTAAGGCTTAGTCCTCCCAAGACAGAGGAGAGGCAGGAGGCACTTTGGCACAAGCAGTCAGCAGAGAATCTCAGATTGATGAGAAATCTGCAATCCATCATGCACAAATGACTAGACCTAGCAGGAGGCTTTATAAAGGAGTGATGTCATGTTTGATAAAGACTGTCCAGTTCTGAAGAGCATTTTGTGACACAGACAGAGCCCTTCTCCAGGCAGGTTAGGCAAGGTAATGAGTAGGAACAATAACTAAAGGCTACTAAAAATTCTGAGAAATAGTGAGTAGAAGAAACAGCTAGAGGCTACTAAAACTACAAACTACTACAGGCTACTAAAAAGGCACAATGGACATACACAATACACAATGGATGGCTCATTCATTTGTTAAAGACAAATGGACATTTTGTACTCTGTACAAGAAGAAAGATAATAAAACAGGGGAGTTGAGGATTAGAAAAAAAAAATCAGATTTTTTCACCTGCAGAAAGGAGTAAACTGCTGCATTCAGAGAGTGAGTCAAGTATCTCAATTGAAAGAGATAGATGCTTAATTCTCTTTACAATAAATAGATATTTAATTCTCCAGAATTTGTAATTTCATTGAAAGCAAAGGGCTGTGTATTAAGTAACTTTGTCATGCAAAAAAAGTAAGCAACTGAAACATTTTATTTGTAACAGCTGTACCAGCAAATATTAAGTTATTTTGTGAGCTGCAAGAAAAGCACATGTAACTTTGAATCTTTCAAGTTAGTTATTTTTCTGTCTCCATTACATGGCATTTACTGGTACAGAATAGCTTATACTTTCAGATCCAGTTAAAACAGCCACTTTCCAAAGCGTACTGTCTTGGTTCTTGAGACTTTAATATAATTGCCCTAGCCACAAAAAGAAAGCTATCCCAATGTAATCAACATGAAAAGACCTCTGGAGAGTAATCAAGTTACAGTACTTGCAGTGATGTGGATTATATAAAATATAACAAATCAAGTTTTAAAGCCTAGCAAGAAATAGTAGAAAGGACTTAAAACCAACCACTGCCTTACGTGAGGATCCATAGTGAAAGAAAAATTACATACAATGGGAGGAAATAAATTCATAAAAGAGGCTGGATTAGTATTCATGTAAGGGTTAAAGCACTCCTTTCTCCAGATGGTCTTATGTTAATAACACCTGCAACATGCTTATGACATCATAACTCCCATAAACACAATGCATTAGAATTTTTTTTTTTAATTACTTGAGATTACACATACCTGTGTTTATTTGTTAGAACACAGTTGGCATGGCTGGGTGAGGGCAACAAATAAAACTTTCCAAACCCTAAATACATTTATCCAATTCTAAATAATAAGTCTTTTGGGAGGTCAGATAGATCTGGTTGCTCTATTAAACAGAGCAAAAACTTCAAGAAAAGAATCTGTAGAGCTCAACTTTTGTTCTCTATACATCAAATAATTAAGACTAAGAAAGTAAGAGCAGACACTGCATCCATTTACTAATTTATAGATTAACCCTCCAGCTCTACAACATGAGACGACAGCCAGTTGGTTTTTATGCAAAAACTTCATACCCACTGAATTACCCAACTGTAATTACTAATTGCTTATTTATTTGAGTTTCCGTACTACAATCATTACATGCCATCCAGATGCCTCAAATAGCTAAAGCTATGCCTACCAATGCTAAATGGCAGATACAATAATATTATAGGTGTATTTGTCTAAGGAAGAAAGCTTTTACAGTGTCTGCTTCTCCCTGTTGAATCTGTTGATCCATTTCAGCCTGTGCGACAAAACCAGACATCTCAAAGGCATTTAATTACCCAGGTGTTATGTGTCTGCAGAGAGAGACAATGAAACCCAGTATTCTTGCTGAGGGAACTGCTGTACACCATTCCCTTTGGCATGGCATGGCAGGCCACCCATCCCACGTGCTTTGGCTGTCCCCTGGGCACGTGGCACTGCCTGGCTCATTAGCTTGTTCTTAACCAGCCAGTGTTTCTCCCCTCGCCTCAGAAACACAGGGGGTGGGAAAAGAGACAAGAATATAGAGGCAAGTGGTGAGCTGGAAACACTGCGAGCAAGGCAAGATCTCAAGGTAACTGAGATCACATCTCCTCTGATACTGGAAGGGAAACTGGCTTGGTGTTGGGTGACAGAGTGCATGGTTTTGGAGGAAATCAGGTTTCACTAGTTCTGCTGCTCATGGATTAGCTTGTCCTTCCTTCTGGTTTATTTACCGTGTCTCAGCAAGCACATGGAATGTTGCTATTCTAATAGCAATTTCTGAACTTCTAGGAACTGCATTCTAATACAGTTTCTCTTTTTCTTGAGATTAAATTGTCATGGGATGCTGCTGCTTCAAACTAATGCTTGGCTAAAGCTGTCTGGATAAGAATGGGTGATATTCAAGTTCCAGGAAACAATACAAGTGTCCTGCTGTGTGGAAAGTAGGATGAAAATACATTTTTAAAATCCATATAAGGAAGGCTTCAGCTGAAACAAATGTCCCTTCACTGCAACATGTAGCTGCCTTCCCACTCCTAAAAAACCCGAGAGAGATTATTTCTCCCTTTTGCAGACATTCTCTTATTTCTCTTTAACAGGAAAACTGAGAATATCATGCACCTGGTCTGCATTCCGTTTTCAGCTGGAATAAATTGATTTAGATTTATCTAGCCCTCATATTAATTTAGGGCTAGAAATATTAGTACACCTTTACCCTTCTCAAAATATAATGTACTCATCTGACGCTCCAACCAATCTGTGTTTTGTTTGCCTTCACAACTGTCAGTCAGCTTGGCAAGGGACCAAACTCCAAGTCAGGATGCTTAGTGAACCCTAAAAAGCACCAGGCCAGTAGGAGCTTCAGAGTATGCAGAACCTTCAGGAATCACCTGTTTTGGTGTCACAGATGTTGGCATCTTTCCATTGAGTGGTTAACAAGGTTAACTGGACTTCATTATATGCTCAGGAAGACGCATCCACCCAGACACTGATTGTTTTGCTTTTTTTTAACACTTAATCCTTGTTTCTTTCCCAAGCATCCCTAGTGATTATCTTCCCATACATTGTGTTGCTTTGGTGGATAGACTCTCAGAAGACTAGATCTCCAAATCCACTGGAGAAGAAGCTGGGCCATGGAATCCAGGTGGCAAAAGGACACTCCAATCCCCTCTTCTTGTTTTAAATCTTGTTCAACTTCTTTTTTTTTTTTTTTTCTTTCCCTGAAGTCTGGAAGCCAATCCAAATAAGCAGGTAGATGGAGAGCTGCAATTCCTTATCATGAGGCAGAGCCTATCGTTAGTTCATTCATGTACTGCTGGGCAAATTACGGGCAGGGATTTTTATCAGTGTAAAGAAAGAATTTTAATTTAGTTTGCTTCTCTAAGAACTTTTCTGTTTGCAAACAAATTGCTAACTAGAAAAAAGAACACCATAAGCAGTGATCCAAAGCTATTTAATTAACTTTGGCTTAAGACAATAGCAGGTAGGTGTTCAAAAACCTTTTAAATATGGCCTAATGGATCTTCTTGTCTTTGCAGACACAGACATATTGTGAACCATTTAGGAATGTTAGAATTTTGTGGTTTGATATGGTATGTGGTTTCAAAATGATGCTGAGCTTGTCATCGAGGTTGACCCTGGAGAGACAGATTTGTTTAGATCACTCTTTGCCACTCTTTGCTAAGTTTTGCACTCTTTAGAGGAGTTTGTGCAAACTGTAATATCAAAGAGGCTTCTAGAATTACAGAGATCCCAAAAGAACACAAGGGAGTACAAAAATGCATGGAGCAACACTAGCAAATTTGATCACAGGGTTCAGCCCCTCATCCTACTTTCAAGACCCTTTATGAAACTTGCTTAACCCCTTATTCCCATTAAAACCTACTCAGTTAAATAAAGCTACCCTGTCTTCAAAGCAAGATCTTGCTTCAGTTTCCATTGTTCCTGTCACAGTTCTATGCACTGAGGTCCAAGGGCGTCAGGGAAGCTGGTTTGATCAGTACTGCTCGATTTCAGAAATGTACATTGGAGGTTTATTGGTTTCTTTCCCAGTGTGCAGCTATACACTGTGATTATTTGCACTGATTCTGAGTGGAGTCCCAAATGGTCAGCACTGCTAAAAAGTTCAACTCTGTACTTTGTTAAAACTAGCATGATTTTTTTTGAAAAACACATTCTCTATGGTCAGAGCTCTGGACTTCCTGATCCTGTTTCCTGGTGCTTAAGACTAAGGAAGAAAAAACTCCAGATGGTATAAGCCTGGCTTGTAACTTCTCCCTACAACCTTCATAAATTAAATGGGAGGGGTATGAAGAATTATATAAAGATAAAATGTTTCATATAAACAAATAATGGTAACTGTAAACATAGACCTATTTCTCCCGTACATCATTAATTGCCACCTGAAACAAAGAATTTTCTCTGCCTTTTGAAAGTATTAGATTTTTGCTATTGCATCATACAGGAAACAAAAATATCCGTCTTCTATTAGTTCGAGATGTTACATACTGAAAACATCTTTTATAGTGATTTTAATACAAGGCAGATGAATGTGTTGGGTATTGCATGTTTTCAAACAGAAAAAAACGATGCAAATAAGATCAAATTTCTTGTGGTTGAACCCATGAAGTAAATACAGAACATATTTTGTTTGTTTGGAACTTGGGGGAACAAACTTGTTTTATGTAGTCATGTTACACTAAAGCAAGCACTGTAATGTATTGCATTTCAAAATCACATATTTATATAATAGGGAATGTACTCGCATCCAGCATAATCAGTCTCAATCACAAAAACTGGAAACAATTCTGAAAAGTGAAAACTTGTAAAAACTTGTAAAAACCTTTGTTTTCTAAATGTTGGCATACAAAGGAGGAAAAAACCCCACACTATAGGCCTGAAGTAAACCTTCACATCATTAGGATCCAATTGTGAAAAGCTGTTTATCATACATAACTTTCTTACATAACTCTGATTCAAAGTGGCTATCTTTCAAACATCCTGTCTTGCTAAACTCCCCTAACCTCCTCACAATCTAGGTCTTTGTGATGCTGCATTTTACCTTAATTGCCACACTTGTGTTTCACTAGGGAAATGTATGCTAAAAATAAATAATGTAATTCATCTTTAGTGAATAGGACTTGACAGGTATTTTTCATGTTTACCTGTGGATGCCCTGGAAGGGCGCCTCCTAGGCTTTGGCTTCTCCCATGGAAGCCCAAGGACCAGATGTCAGTTATCCCAGTTACACTCCCCCTGTTTGCCTTGTATGGCCATGTTCTGTATCCCGTAACCCCACTGGCAGTCAGCCCGTTGGCTGCCTTGCCCCCCAGTTTACCATCCAAGATTGGTTTCCAGTAAGTTCTCGGTTCTCTTGTTTCCCCATGGGTTCGCCCCTCTGTCTGTTCTCCCCAGCCTGCTTCCCCATTGGGGTATGTACGTGTTCCCCCGCCTGCCCTTCCCGTTGATTGATCCCTGCTGCTTCACTCCTCCCCCATTTGCACCCATACTGAAACCTGGACCCTCCACCTGCCCTGTTCCTCATCCCTGCATCCTTCCAGCGCGTGGATAGACGTTGAGGTCCGCCACTGCACAGGCGTTGACCTCCACCACTAATAAACGCCGCTGGGAACCCACACGAGGACCCCTCCTGCCTCCGCAGCCTTATTTCCACCGGCTGTGCGTGCGAGAGTGGTGAGCCCCCTCCACCGACTGCAACGCCTCCCCCAGCTGAGAAGCTTGCACGAAGGTTGTGGTGTCAAGCAGCCTGCGCCCGCGCCACAACATTTACCTAGTAAGGAAGATGGTGTCTTAAGACAACCACAGTTTAGAAATGGTTAGGAGGAGTGCCTGAAAACTTTTCCAACTTTGAAAATTATTCCTGCACCATTTAGGGAGAAACCCAAGATTTTTCAAGATTTCCTGCAAAGAAACTGGGAGTGAGAAGTACAGAGTAGATAATAACATTTTGTTAATTTGGAACTACTGTTTGACTGCAGGGATTTAGCTGTCCATGCACCAGTGCTGCTTTGGTAGTTCCTTTGGTTTTAACCAAAAACTGCATGCAATGAAAACTATCATTAAAAATTCCTGTCAGCTCAGATTCACTCCTTAACAGCCTTGGTCACAACCAAGCACCATTTACAAAACTTTAATTTTGCAAAATTCATAATCTGCTGAATTGATGCCTCTCTCCCCAAACAAGCTGCTCTGTATTGATTTACAAGTCGTTGCATTTGGGAATTGCTATGTGGCAGAGAATTGTGACATTTCAAAATAAACAATGATGATGAGCACAAAAATGCTAGCCTCTGTTTGTGATCCACTGAAATGCAAGATGGATTTCAGTATTCCTAGACGAGGAGTAAGTTTAGCTGATTAGTTTTAGGGATACAATAAACACAGCGTGTTTCTAATTACACCAGTGAGTCACAATAGAGCCCTGGTTAATAGAGCAGTTTTGTGCCTGAAGTTCTACAACCTCTTCAAAAAACAGCGTGCTTGTCCTTCCTTTCCCCGAGCACAGCTGATTGCTTAGCAGCACTAGTTAATCATCACAGCTGCAACAGTTTAGGTCACAATTCTCAATCTCCTTTATGTGAGGATGTTTATGCTGTCACTACAAAGCTCTACATAAGGACTCTTTGCTCGTTGTGACAAGTGGTGTGACTGCTCGAGTGTGGCAGAGCTTAACAACTGTACTACTACACTAATAGATCTGAAAACATCCAGCCACACCTACTCAGACCACCTCAAACTCAAAAACATTTAAAAATCTACTTTTCAAGGCTATTCCTGTAATCAAAGGGTCAGACAAGAATATATTTAAACACAGTCCTAGTTTCAAACCACAAAATCCAGGGATTTAAATATGATGGTCTTCACAACCTCTCATGGATGTTTGGGTTTTTTGGTTTTTTGGGGTTTTTTTAGTATCCTATTACTTCTTAATTAGGGGCATGTGGTATTTCAGACTGGAAGTGCACTTTCGATAGCTACAACTCCAATTTCCTGATTGCTTTACTTTTGTACGATTCTGTTCAATAGAAAACAGAGGAAGAAGAAGAGTGGCTACCTAAAATAGAAATTTTGTTTTGTTTTGGAGTTTCGGTTTTTTTGTGGTTTTTTTCAGGAGGATTTTGGGGGTTTTTTTCTGTTTGTTTGTTTGTTTGTGTGTTTGTTTGTTTTTTGGGGGTTTTTTTTGGTTTTTTGTGGGAGAGGGTTTGTTGTTTTTTTTTAACTGCAGAGAAACCGTGCTAAATTAAGTTTAGTTATGACAGTTGTGCTTATTCCTTGGTCACCATGTAATGGTACACTATGTGTACACTGCAGAGTCATCATGACAAAACTGCCATGTAAGTAAGGCTATGATTTATTCATCTTGGACAAAGTACTTTCCATGGTTATAAAAGGAGTTCAGAAAAGTAGAAGAATAATAAGTTACTGTACTTTCATCTGTGTATCTATCTACCTACCTACCTATCTCATCTCCCCCTTAAGCCCTGTCCCACACACTGAAAAACAACTCCTACACAACTTTAAAATGTCACATTAATGCATTTCCAGTATGTATCAGATCCCATTCTCCTCCATAAGCATCAGCAATAACTCCTAGAGCCCTTCCTTGATTCACATTCTTCTCTCTTCTAGTCCCTCCACCCAAGAAATTCCACAACCAGAAAGTGACATGCAGTACCATTTAACTCTAAGTTTATAGTAAAACAATGCACTAATAAAAACAACACAACTTTTATGTGTTCTCTCCAAGGCTAAGAAGCCATAAAGCTCCCCTTTGGACCTGCATACTTTGGCAAATATGGGAGCATAACTCATGCAAATTGTCTATCATGAAAAAAATTGATTTTTTATATATGTTTGTATTTTATATTACTGTGTTCACAAAATACAATCAATGTGTGTTTGGTATTAATATTTCATTTATGATGGAAAAGTCTGTCCACCTGGAGAAGACATTGCAGAGCCGTCTAAAGAGAGAACTTCACCCATATTTCTCCCCAGGGGCTTAATGGGATCCATATTGTTCATTCAGCCTAATGGCTCTGCAGCAAAGCCACAGCCCTCCTGATTTTCTCATCTGGCAATCCTCTAACAAACTTCACTTTATGCCAGAGTCTTCCTGTAGCTTCCCATCCTAGATTTGTGAGTCATCTTTCTGGGGTTTTTTTCTTCAGAAATTTCTACATATGGCCTCTGTGTGCCTGTCCTCCTTCCCATGACTTTTTCCATCACCTCTTTCTCAAATCGCTTTTGCCAAACTGTGTTCAACTCCCTTTCTCTCCTTGCCAAGAAACTCCCTTTTTCAGTTTCTACTTGCATCCCACAGTTTTCTATTTCTTTCATTGAAACCCATTATATTAATAGGTTTTGTCAAAATCACTCTTGCCTGATGTCAACCAAGGAAGTTCAGTGGCCTCTCACACAGAAACACTGGAGTTGCAATTCCCTCTCCAGCTAAAGTGAGGGGTCTGCAGCTCCCCATGTGTGCTGTAAGCCAGTGAATTAGAGGATCTTACCACACATAATGCTGTGAACCCGAGCTGTCCATCAGATCACCTATACATCAATGGCTCCACTCAAACTGCCTCCCCAAACTCCTCATCTGCTAAATCAGTAATAAGAATAATAATGATAATGATGACAATGATGATCATAATCTTATCTCTACAAAAACTCCAAGAGAGCCCTTTTTTTTAATACTGAAACTCAGAAATTAGGGAGGGGAAAAGAACAATTTTGCTAAGGCAAAGAAAACATGTGGTGTAATAATTAACTTAGGGACAGAAAAAAAATTGTAATATATTTGCACTGGCCCTGTGCTGAAGGCCTGTGTGCTAAACAGGTCTTTGTTTGGCCATTAAATGTCACTGGAACTCCCAAACCTTTGGCACAGTATTTATATGTAACAAAAAGACTTAAGTAAGTGAAAAGCCACTAGCATGTCTTCTGGCAATGGGCTATCTCTATTTTCTTCACTGTTTTCCCTAACTGGAAACACCCTGTATTCAGCCTCCCCGCTGCTGTCTAGACACAGCTCTGCTTTTGCCATCCACCCTGGGGTGAGTCTGCAGCCTGAAGCCACAGTAGCACATTCTCAGCTCTCTCCTACCGACCGTGCATTGAAGGGCTCACTGGAAGCTGCAGCTTCCCCAGCCCTCCCTAAAGAATCCAGGCTCCCTGCTAACACACCAGCCATCTCCAGCTAATGAAGATGTTACCAGATGATAAATTGTCTACACCTGGTGAGCTAACACAATGCTTGTTCTCCAAAACTACTGACCTATGGAACTGCACAATGCCCATTGTGTAAGAAGGAGAACTGGAAGTTCACCAGCCCCAGTGCCCTGCCAACTCAGCCAGGTCGCCTGGAACAGCGGGGTCCCCGACCACCAGGGACCACCACAGAGACCCCCCCCAGGACAGAAAAATGCAAGTGTAAAAGGGAGGGGAAATATGTCAATGATTTTGAGGAAATGATTATCATATGCATGCTTATTCTGGGACAATCAACCAGTATGTGTGCCAAATACAGTATATAAACAGAAACTTTCCTGTACTCAGCATGCATAGATCTTGGAGGAGCTATGCCCGCATGCATCCACCCAAATAAACAATGCCTGCTTCATATTACTGTTAAGGAGTTTTTTATTTTAGCAAATTTTTGGTAACAAAGATAAAATCTAGAGGATCAGCCTGGGAGGAAGTAAGTGAAGCGCTTCCATTCTGAAAACTCACTTATAACCCTTGTCATCTCCATTAACAATTCTAGCCCTCCCAACATATTCAAACCACTACTTGGAATTATTTGGCTAAAAAATGATTAGGAAGGAGTGACGAGTGGGAAGAACAAGGAGAGGCATTTGAAATTGCAGAGGTGTGTCCTCCTATGAACAGGTATGACTGTCACAGTGCACACCGAACAGCGAGTGGATGATAGACACCATTACAGTCAAACTCAGAAAATAATTTCCAAATACAACTCTGAAGTATGAAACAACCTGTTATTTTCAGTCTTGCTTTTCATCAAGAGGCTTTGTGTTCCTTACACTCTTACAAATCTAAATATCTAAAAACTTGAAAAACATGGATGCCAGGCAAATATAATGACTCTGGAATGTTATTCATTCTTCTGGTGGGCAGGAGAGAAATTTTTTTAAAAGGAAACATCACTTGGGAATCCCAGAGTCTTGGCACTGAAATTGACATAGACCCTGAAGGAATCCAGCCCTCCTCTCCTTTTACCCTGTCATTTATTTAATAGGTAGCACAGCTAAAAGGGGGCTAGGGGAAAAGGGAGACTGGAGAACTCATCTGTTACCACTACATACCTTGAATATTCACCCCACCAGCAGCCCTATCACTGTTTTGCATCAGAAAGTACACAAACATGGTGTAAGAAATTTCTTATGTTCACAAATGCTGCCAATACTATGTAGCTCTTAGTAAGAACCAATACGTTTTCTCTTTTCTCACATTTAAATCCATTCATTTTCTTTTCATCTTTGTTAGTGCTTCCTCATCACTCATGCTGCCTTTAGATAAATGGTTGTCAGAAAAGCAAAATTAGATCAACCAGCAACTGTCAGATAAAACACATATTTTAGCAGTTTAAAGCTCACTGCTTTCGTCTTTAGCCAAAAAAGACATGGGCTTGCTATGGCCATTTTCTCTCCCTTTCTCTCTCTTACTTAACCCAATAAACTATTTCTCAATTCTGTCACACTTTTATTCCCAGAGTATAAACAGACCTGTTTAGCTCCTTCTTCTTTTACAACCTTACTTACACCTGTTTTTCTTATGACTTTTGGGCAACATCCTTTCTGAGGTGCTCTGCAAACTACCAATTTCTTTTTGCCCAAGCCCTCTCTGATATTTGCCTCCTGGGAAACCCAAGTGAGATTGAGCAGGAAGCCTTTCACCATACCTACATAGGAAAGAATTAATTTAAAACAATGTCTTCATGCATGATGCAATGTCTTATTGAGTTACTGCCCTACAACATCATCTTCCCTCACCTTACTCTGTCTCTTACTATTCCCTTGGAACTGGTTGGGATAGATTTAATTTTCTTCATAGTAGCGCATATGGTGCTACGTGCTGGATTTGTAACCAACCAGCATAGATAGCACCCTCATTTCAGGTATTGCAGTGCCGAGCAAGGCCTTTTCTGACATCACCCCACTCCAAGCAGGCAGGGAGTGCACAAGAAGCTGGGAGAGCACACAGCTGGGCCAGCTGTTGTGCTGTGCTAACCCACAACACTTGGATAAGTATATTGGATAAGTATGTATTTTAGTAAACTGCAATCAAACTAAAGATATACTACGGTGCCATTAAGCTACTTAAACAGGCTGTAACAGATTCCTAAGAACTGATATTTCCAAGGCCAAGGAGGCCCATTTAATAGGGTAATATTTGCAAGCTTTTGCAATCTGTTGCACTGATGCCACAAGGGAAAGGATGAGCACTATTTCTTACCTTCCTTCTGATTTCCTGTGTGACTCTAAATTGTAAAATGCTCTCTCTGCTCCTACCTGCCAATTTTTTTCCTGAAGCTCATCTCCATGACAGCACCTTTTGCTGAAGACCTGGGTTAGGCCTTTCGTGTAGCCTCACAGACCCTAGGACAAAGTTCTGTACTACAGTCTCAAGTTACACTCTGGCAAGAGGTTTTCACACTAACTTCCACTCTCCCTCTCCTTTGCCTTCACTGTGGTTCCAGCATGCAGGTCCACAGAGGGGCTTGTATCTAACCAACATTTACCTGTCCTTGAAAGTAGCAAGGGAAACCCCAGCCAGAATGCAGATGCCTGTATTAACAAAGTTCTATACAGAAACATATTCGTAGAATCACAGAATGGTTGGGATTGGGCATTAAATGTCACATAGTTCCAAACCCTCTGCATGGATAGGGACAACTTTCACTAAACCAGGTTCTCAGAGCTCCTTCCATCCCGGCTTTACACGCTTACAGGGGTGGGGCATCCACAGCTTCTCTGGGAAACCTCTTTTTCTGCCTCACCTCCTGGCCAGAAAAGAATTCTTTCCTACCATATAATCTCAACTCACTGTCTCGTAGTTTGAATTTATGTTTTACATGTTGGCAGCACAATCACATCTTGAATGATTGCTCAACACCTTGAGGAGGGGCAGCAGCCAGGACGTGTCCTGCTGGACTTTTCTGGAGGACCTGTCCTGAAAACACACGAAAGACAGACAGATAGCCCTCCCTGTTGAAGCAGACTTTGTATGAGATGCAGGCAGGCAATGACACATGTGATGTCACAGTGTCTCAGGAAGGAGAGGGATTATGAGTTCTGTCCTCTGACCCAAACAGTTCTCACATGAAGTAAAACCTCACTTGGGAATGGGATGGCTGGTTGCATTATGAAAGATCTTTGCTGTTGTGACACATATCAGCAGAGCAAATTATTATAATGACTATTTAAAATGCCCAGTTAATTTCAGTTTTGCTTCTCTCTTCTGCAGACTGCTTGGTCAAACTCGTTCGGATGGGCCTTTAGAGGGGAAGATGTGCGTGCCACACACTGTGGCTACACCACTGAAGTTTCTCAGGTGAACACAGAGTGCTGATCATGCAGGTATCCTACCATGCACATGGGGTCATGCGGTTACCCAGCACACATCTCAACCTGTGACACCCCACTCATGTCCCACAGCAACTCTGCTGGCCGAGTCCTAACAATCTTATGAGAAGAAGGTCTATGGATTTCTCTGTGGAAGCTAATAAAAAACAAGAAGACGAGAGAGACTTGTCTATCCAAGCAGCTCACAGCTGTCGTTACAGGCCTGTGTTTATACACAGCTCTGGTAACAAGCTTATAGTCCTGTTCAGAAAGAGTCTGGAGAGGGATTTGCTCCACTCCTCCAGCAGCCCTTCTGGCTGCTTGTAGAGCAGAGCCAGCACAGAAAGGGACACCTGAAGTCTGTGCATGCTGCTGAGTTTCAGAAGAGCCCAACTGAGCAGGAAAGCAGTGGAGTATGTCACAAGTGTGCCTGTCAGTCTGCCTCATGGGATGGATGCTGGATCAACTCCCTACGATTCCAGTCATGGGCATACTTGCTCTGTGCAAAGAGAGGATGTCTTGACCTGTGGTTGCTCCCAGGTCAGACAGCACTCCTACTGTGCCACAAGACCAAAACCAGCACACAAGAGATCTGGCTGCCAAGCTAACATTGCAGAGTGACCTTTGGTAGTCACTTTTGTGTTTTTGCCCATGGAACGAAAGCACTGAGTATTTTGGGGTAATCACTGAACACTAAAAATTACAAGGATAGATCATTTCCCTCAATGGGAAAAGATTAATGATTTGTTATAATTGTGACAGCAAATAACAAAACGGTACTTTTTGTGAAATTAATTGTTCACCTTTAGTCAGGTTTTGGCAGTACTTGATTGCTTTCCTTGTTCCTCCTAAAAATTCTGAATACTCTGTGCAGAAGTTGCGAACTATATTTCTCCAAGACCTGGGCTCCATTTTTCTTTAACAGTTAGAAACAAAAAATTCCTTTGGTATGCCCTGCATACACTGTAACTCTGTAGCAAGGAGTTTTATGAGGTAACCCTCAGAACTTTAGCAAGTTCCCATTTGACTATCATAGGCCTAAGTAAAACTCAGGACTAATTTTAGCATTTATTGGAATGTGCTGCTAGAAAGAAAAGGTCAAATGTGCTCACAGGAAGGCAGCACCAATCTGAATTTTTGGCTTGAACCTGCTTCTCCTTGCTACAAATGACACTTTCCTCCACCTACCCGTGTCAAGCAGAATGAATCACAGCAGCAACAGCTGTTTAAGAGGAAGAATTTTGTATACACTTGCAATGCAAAATTTTCCCCACGGTACGTTCAAAACAGTGGTGTCCAGGGAGGAGAGAGGAACACAGTGACACAGCGTGTGTACTGTCTGTGCTGCCAATACCACAGACAGCATTCTCTGCCAACATGAGATACTTACCTTTTAACAAAAAAAAGAGCCAAAATGTTTTTTCAGCAGTACTTACTGCCCCTGTCCCAATAGGAAAACTAGTGCCGAGGTTGTAAATGGGTCGGTCGGAGACACGAGAGAGTCTTTGTTTGTAGTGAAAGTTATTTATTGCATAGCGCCGTCAGTCCCGCAGTCTATGCCATTATGCTAAAGCCTTCAGTATCCCAAGCAGAAACAGGAGCAAAACCAGCTGAAGAGGGGAACGCAGCATCTTCAGCTTCAGCATA
>WEKY01057197.1:0-27344 GCA_013390045.1 Picathartes gymnocephalus | reverse complement strand
GGCAGAAGCACAAAGCACATGTTTTGCTCTCCATGCTGCTGCTGTCTGGGGAGCTCCACACTTCTACAGCTTCCCAATTGCCCCAAGTGTTACTGCCCTTGTGAGACTGAATGTGGCTTTTTCTACAGTGTTGGTCCCCTAGCAAATCTAAGGCCCACATGCTCTTTCCTTTTAGTTGTCCCTGCAGGTCTTCTGGCTCCTCTTGGGTGCAGTAATCCATATGTACTTATTTTGCTTTCTCCTTCTTTTCTTTATTCAGGAAAGAAATACACAGCTGCATTGCCTCTGCCTACTGTATTCAAATACTTTCCCCATTTTGGAGAGATCACAGACATCTGTAAGTTGTCCTTGGGTAAGGATCAGAACTAACAGGCTAAAAAATTTAAAAGTTATTTGCAGCAATAGAAGTCATGTTTCCCAGAGCCTCTTTTTAGTCTCTATTTTTACTGGTGGACATAATTTTCCCCATGTTTTTTCCCTAGACCCTACTAGAAAAGTAAGGGCAGTAAGAGGCACTCTGTCTTGCTGCAGAGATCTCTTCAGCATCTCTCTTAGGTATTTTTCATTCTTACATTAATTTACATTAAAATATTAAAGGCCTGTCGCTGAGTTCCCTTGCATACTTTTACATTGCCTTATGTAATTTTACCATGGGAGTTGTTTTCTCTGCCTCTTAGTGTTTGGTTTATTCATTATATGGCACAATTATTAGTCCTTTTCCACAGTGTCAAATCTTACTGAACTTGTGACTCATTAATTAACCACTTGTCTTAAATGATTAAAATTGCCTGGGACACAGCAAAACAACACCTTTATTGGTGTGTCTGTGAAGCTACAGGCTTAAATGACCCTGACCAATTTGTTCTATAGTTTTTGTATAATAAGGATATATCTGTCAAACTATGAATATTCTCTTGTGGCTGTTGGATATCCTACTTGGCATGATGTTGATGAAAACTGTGTTACTCACCAGTCAGAATCATATAGCATAAGCTTCGGCAAAATTGTGAAAGACTAACTAATAAAGACTTACTTTTAACAGGCAAAATAAAACTAAGATATTGTAATGTACATGCTAAACCCAAGAAAACACTGATCAAGGTTAAAAAAAAATTCACTTAAATCTGAAAACTATTCTGAATAAAACAAGTGTCAGTTTCTTTGAAGAGAAGTATGTGCTGTTTGTGCTAGATATTAGCAACTTGGACACTAAGGTAAAATAGTAACATCAGTCAACAGTGTTTCTCAACTGCATTGCAGAAAATGTTCTAATAAGCAGTGTATTTAACTACTGAATTCAGCTCTGTTCTGAATATAAATTCATACACTTTTGTCCTTTAATATTTAGGCATCTTACATATTCAAATGCTTTGTGAGCAGAAGATATTAATTCCTTAAAAAGTACCAGAAGGGAAAAAAAGGCTTTTTCCCTTTTTTTAATTTTAATTTTAATTTCCATTTGTGTGGGTTTTTATGTCCAAAATGTAAAAAAGGACAGTCCATAATAAGTTTCATAGGAAAGATTGCCAAAGAAGCAATTCACACATATAATGAGTGGTGGTATCCAACTTTGCCACCATACCCTTCTCCATGCACCCAATCTACAAGTGGCGATTTATATGCTTTATATTCTGTCCTTTTGAAGATAATGAGATATCTAAAGCATGTTCTTTATGAGCATGGCATTATTATTTTTGTTCATGTCAAGCAACATATTATTTAAATTTCCCTATTGACATCTGTAAGACTTCCAGTGAACAAAATACCAAACAAATGTCAAAATCTAGCTCTTTGGGAATATTTCAGTTTAGTTACATCTATCCTCCCATGGAAAAAGCATAAGGGAGGGCCTGGGCAGGAGTGGTAATGGTGGGTGTCCTTAGTGGAGATGTGATTCTGCAAGAATAGATAGAGGAAACTGAAAGACTATAGTTTGTATTTATTTCCTACTATTCCTGAAAGTTATTCTGAAATTCAGTTACAGATTGATGCCTGTGGTCAGAGGAATAATATCTTTGCTTTAGAGATACACAGAGTACTAAGGTTAATACGACAGGTCTAAACTAATAGATTATACCCATATGATATCTTGCTATCACTAAAGGAAGGATTAAATCAATCAACAAAAGCAATGTTCTTGACTACTATAAAAAATCAGTAAGTACATAGATAGAGAGTATTTTAGATTACGAAAATCAACTCACTGCAGAACAATTGCCTAATGTCCTGCTGGGGATGGGTATGTATCATATACATGCCATTATTTTTACAAAGGCAACACACAAAGCTGTATTATTAATAGAACACCCACCTTCTGCTCTTTATTTTCATTCTAATGGTGATGTGCCTGTTCAAAATATTTTAGAGGTTTTTTCTAAAATGTGTCATTATCTTTCTATGAAGTTGCTGTAATATTTATGACTCTCTCCAAGAAAGTACGCTTTTGCATACTCTGTGGCATCTGAAAGATTTAAAGGCAGACAACCAGTAAAACTTCAAAGACCAAAAGAGGAAAAGAATGATGAGACTTCCACTCAGATGTGGATATGAAAGGAACATTTTTCCTGCTCTCCTGCCTAGAAAGATGAGGAGCAAGATTATCATCACAGGTATTTTGTAGTAATCCACCATCCATGTCATGGCATTAGCAATGTTAGCTAATACTCAGACTCACTAAAACCTAGATTATTTTAGCCTGAAAATGGACCCTAACTGTCTTGCAACAGAACAAAAGATCTCATAGATGCAGGAATTCGGTTATAGTCATAACACCTCTCATACAGAAAATTACTGAAATCTTTAAATGGACAGCATAATAGTGGCTCCAAGGTCTGGAAAAGAAAAATAGCTGGTGTTGCATCCATTGGAGACAGTGGTATGGGTACTAGCAAGGCAAAAAAAAAAAAATTATAAGTGAAAAGCTGTCACTGCAGCTTCCTTCCTGTAAATATAATTGTTCATGCTCATATTGTGATAAAACATGAACTCTCTGTGCTTAAATAGTTAATAATAGAACTGCCCATGGAGGAAGATATACATGGAAACTTTAGACTTGTCTCATGTAGTGACTTTTTTCTTGGAACCACAGAAGTGGCTTCAAACACAGGACCATCAAATGACAAGTGAGCTGTACACCTTTGCAAATTTCAGTTGCTATTGTCTGGTGATAAGCGTAGTTTCTAGCAGAGAAGAGCAAAGAAATTCTGCCATACATCCCAAGAATAATATTTTTAACTATATACTTTTCAGTCAAATTTGTACTCTAATCTTTGCCATGAACAAACAGTTAACATTGCATCATAATTGTAGTGATGTAAGCCTAGGAGAATTTCTTCTTTGCAGCAATTTCTATTATATACTAAAGTAGTATATATGCAGTAGAAAGAGGGGAATATTTCTCATCTCCCCTTTGAAAAGGCTAATACATCATCCCATAGGAATGGCAGTCATATAAATCCTTTTAAAAGCATCTTTATAATTTTAGTCTGATATTTAAAGTTAACAAGCAGTTTAAGTCCTTCTGCCAACAGTAGAAGTTGTGGATGGATAACATCTCAATATGTACTCAGGCTACAGCTACTGAAGGTGAAATTTTTGCTCTTTGTTTCTTCTAATGTAATTGAGGTAGAGACTGATATGGCAAAAATACATGAACAACCTAATCAATGTTTGGCATGATTATAATTAGCAATGGCTCTCTGCTTAAGGCTCATCTCTGGTCTCACCCTTGGCTGGGATCTAAATGCCTACTTCAAACCTCTCATGATCCCAGGCTGGAGTTAAAAGGTTGGCAAGCAGCCATGAGTGCTGGGAAGCCAGCTCTTGGCTCAGTGTAGAAATCCACCTTGAAACGGACAGAGCTCCATCTCTAAGAGCAGAGAGGCAGAAACCAGCCTTGTCACAAATAAACCAGGATGAGCTGTCAGATGAAAACGTAGCTTGTCTTTCCATCACTTGTGAAATAGCAGCAATAAGGACCTTAGTGTGTTTGTGGATATGCTGTCTGTGTGTCCTCCATCTGTGCTTCTTCCAGGTCATAGCTGGGGTTCCAAGCTTCCTCCTGGTGCTCAGGAAAAGCTGAGCTTGGCATCACTGCCTGCAGCACACCACAGTACGGTCAGGCTGGCCTGAGCCCTCCAGGCTGCAGGGCTCAGTGCAATAGCTCACATTTTCTTCCCCAGGAGAGTGTGAGCACTTGCTGAGCCTCCAGTTTGGGCATGGTATTGCTGCATGTGCATGGTGGGTAGTGGGCCCTGAGTGAACGTCTGGAACTTCTGTTTGTTCTGTGAAGTAGCTGAGATATACAGGTCTGACACAGAGATATCCTGGTAAATTAGTCCTTTAGTCTATGGAGGTGTTTGCAGTACACTGATGGAAAAGATTTTAATTCAGGAAAGACTGTTTTGGAGATCTCCAAAGACAAAGCAGCCTTCCAGCCTAGAGGGCGGTTTGGGAGGCTTAGTTGGAACCTGGTGTTCTGCTGACCCTCTTCAAATAAATTCACCAAATGGCCTGGAGCAAGACAGTGCTTTTCATCTTGGTGGCTGCCGTTCCAAGGAAGTGATGAGGTGTGCCTGATGCCACATCTCCTTGTTCTGTGAAGTTCAGACAGGGCCACAGGAATCTGAGTGTCCAATTCCACCCTGAGACCACTGATCTCATGGATAATGTCTTCTGCAAGATCATTTTAAACCAGTCAACATATTGGATAACCTTTCTAAAAAAAATTCTTTTGGTCATTACTAGATTGACAGCTGTGCTTAATAGAATGCAGGGCATGCCTTAAGATAAGGCTCAGCTCTCTCAGTGATATCAGTGGTGCTAATCATTACAAAAGCTATTCAGCTGTTGCTTTTAGATTGCTAAATAAATTAATATTCAGAGAGAAGAAAAAGTTCATAGATTAGGAGCAAAGCTTGCAAACATGGTTTGCAAGGCAGGTAAAATGGACTCTTGTGTTTACTTTAAAATCTAACAATGTTTTAATCAATTTAAAAATATGAGGGAGCAAGGCTGTTTTTATTCTTTTGTTTTGAAATCGCTGGATCTGGCTCTGATAATATTGCTGTTACTATGCAAAGTCAGAGCAGTAATATTACATGCTAGGTACCACAGAACACTCAAAGCAGTAAGCTGCCATCTAAAATTGCTAACACTCCAAATATCTTTATTTATATAGTTAATAAAGAGGAACATTGAATCAACCCACACTCTAATTAGTCAATATTATAAACAGTTCTTCACATGTTAATTTCTCTCCTTCTAGCCGTTGTTTCTTCTATTCCCATTGAGTTAATTTTAAAATCCTGTCAAAGACTTCTGACAATGAGTCTCTGAAGTGGCTCAGGTAATGAACTTCTGATCTGACTGCTTTTTTTTTTCTGAATGCTAACATATGAAGTAAGATTACTTCGTTACTGCCTGGCATGCTGTAAATACATATGATAATTTGCCATACACTTAAGCACTGAGCTTTTTTATGTGATACAGAAATTTTTATGAATTATGTATGGCTGTGTAATGGAGGATGATGAAGGTTTTAATTTTGCATCTGGCTCCAATTTTGTAAGTAAAGAACCAATGACTAAAATTGTGTTATTTTTGCTAACTTTAAAACACTACAATCTCAGCTGAAGTCCAAAGTGCAGAAACTGTTTCTCTGGTGTATTCCCTCACTGGCTATCAGACATCATGTCTTATGATTTGTCATATCCTCATGCCATTTCTTGGGAAGATGAGTAATGTGATCAAATCCCTTGATTCACCTTATGGATAGATAAGGATGTTCTTTATTTTGAAAGAGGAATGCCATTATCTTAGTTTCTAGTCACAGGAAATTTCAGTACACTCTGGAATTCTTTTTGAGTGAGACTTATATAGAATAAAAAAAAAAATTCTGATCTTAAGTAGACTAAGTAATAAGATAGTATCTAGCTGAAATAGTATCTCTCAAATATGTTTAAACATACTCATTTAATTAGTTATTGCAAAGTTTTCCCCTAGGGCAAATGGAAAAAATGCAGAGCCATCTCACTTTCAGAAGGCTGGAGTTAGGACTCTGTCCTCAGATCCATGTGGCCAAGGATTTCCAGGAAAGTTCCCGCTATTCTATCTAGGGTCATTAGGAATAAAAATTGCTGTACTGCAATCTGTGTAATTTTGTCCCTGATGAACAAAGGAGCACAGCTCATCTGGTAGCACAGATGTGCTGGGAAGTGGTGCCAGAGCAGCAGTGTGAGATCCGCCTGTGGGGTCTTCAGTGATGACTGGTGCTGACTCAGCCAGTGGGGATAATGTTGTTCAGTCCATGTAATGGTACACCCTGGAGGCAGCTGAAGCTGAGCTGAGCAAGAGAAAAGAAAGCATCAGTCCTGAGTTTCCTGGAGCAGGTACTCTAGGGAGGCTGATTGTGCTTTACAGTTACCTCCAAGAACATTGTAAGAAAAGTTTTTGGACACAGACTTTAAGTTCCAGTCACAAATTTTAGTCCCCTCTTGACTGTTACACACTGCAAGAGCTAATTACCTCAGCCTCTGAGATGTCTGAAGCAGAACTTGTCACTGCAGACTAGCAGTACTTCTCATTCCCCAGCCATATTTTCTGTTTCTGTTCCCTCCCTAACCTACTCCACGGGGGTCCCAACTCTACAACATTTCTGATTTACCCCATTTAATATCATCTCAGAGCACCTTTTACTGCTCTGGCAGCAGTCTGGAGCAGATCCTATAACAGTAAATACTGCAGGTTGTGCACAAGAGGTATTTCTTTTCTAAAATACATTAACTGCCAATGTTTAATTCAAAATCGTTCAAATTCAGGTTAAGGTGAATGAGATCATTTGTCATTTGATCCATTTTCTCCATTCTCAGCATACACAGCTTTATTACCAGTCTGAGCAAACCAAAGAACCTTTGCATCATCATAATCATAAAACACTTTCTTTTGTCATTAATTAGACACAACTGGGCAGGAAATAGCACAGAGACTATAAAACCCAATGATGTATACACAGCTCAAGGCAATAGATTTTTCCTTTGATTTCCAGAAACTTTTGGTAGAGCTCAAATAAGCTGAACTCTTTTTTTTTTTTTTTAACAAATACTTTTTATACCTCTTAGCTCTACCTTTTTTCAGATTTTTCTAGCCCATGAAATGAGGCACCCTGCTATGACAAGGAAGACAAGCAGTTGCAAACAGTAACTTATTGTAAAGGCATTTAGCATACATACTTAAAGTCTCAGTGACAGTGTCGACTGTGTGTAGAATGTGTCAAGTGTTTCAGACCTTTCCTTTTATAAGTTATATTCAAGGGTGTTGTAGAGGTTCATGTATGGGAAAACCTGCATAATTTGATGAATTCAGCTTTGTGCTGAATCTAACAGGACAGCCTAATGTGGCTTCTTGGTTGCAATGGCTAAATAACTCGGGGACAAGAATTTGGGCATAAGTGCAGGGGGCAAGAAGTAAAATCCTCAGTAAGGCTGTTCTACACTCTTCAGAACTATACACTCTGCCAGGCAAATTTGACTCTTCTCCCTGCACTTGAACAGCAATGGCAGAACTACTGCATTCTTGATAAAGAAAGATGAGATCTTATGATGGACTTCATGGCCAGGCTGCCAAATTTGGGGGCATAAATATTGATAGACCTGTATGTGTGTGATACCAGGGATTATACCAGAACACATAAAACATCAATTCAATATTCTCATAGGTCTATGAAGACTATGAATACAGTCAGAAAAAGTGAAAAGCGCTTCAGAGTATAGGAGAGAATTCATACCACATTCAACTACATTACGTGCATGCACACAAAAAAATTAATTATTATACCTGTGCTCATAGATGCCTCACAGATGCAGAGCCACCTTTATCTTCTCTAAAGAAAAAAACATTTTTATAACTCTTTCTAACCCAAACATTTCTCATGTAAGAAAAATAGTACAACTGAAGATCTTTAAAGTATATGGTACAAGCCTACATCATAATTATGATGAACTACTTTAAATTATGACCTTTAAAGAACTAGATGGGAGGACACAGAGTGGCCACTATATTGAACTTCTTTGGCCAGACCACAGTGTTGCTGGCAGCAAGGTAGTTAAAGACAAGGGCAGGTGTAGGTATATTCATAGGGTGTCTGTGAATATGGCAGAGATATATTCTGACAGAATTGGAGAAAAAATTTTGCTCTATGTCCTCTTGTCCAATACATCAGTCCAGGATTTTGATTTATTTTTTCCAGCAGGTTCAGAGGCAATAGAATGGACTACAATTAGCAGATTTAGCAGATATTAACAGATATTTTGGATTCTTTGAAATGGACACATATGTAACAACAAGAGCTTCTTGACAGATAAAATATAAATAGCAAAAAAAGCTAAATTTAGAAATCAGCATTTCACAGTAATACATAATGGATCATTTTACACAGGTTGTTATTGTCAGTGATTCTTTGTCTACTGACTCTTTTTGTAAGTGATTGTTCCCAGGTGTCACAGAACATTGGTCCTGGTTAGACTGAACAAGTGGAAATGGTGTGCATGCATGAAAGGGACTTTTGTATTTTGGCCATTCTTATCATACTAGTTTCAAAATGGAAAACAGAAATATATTGACATCTTTCTTTTTATTTAAAATATTTCAAAACTATTTTTCAAACTTATTTTCAAAATAATATTTCAAGTTCATTTTTTCAGGAGTCATTCTGCCCGGAGTGAAAACAGTAATCAGTCTTAGGATTTGACATAGAACTGAAAAATTCTGTATCTGTAATAATTTCTGTAATTCTACTGGTACACATTTTCTCTACCAGTTTGTCTAATGATAGAATAGAAGATGATGAGGATGTTCATGTGTTTTATTTCTAAAATAATTATTTTGTAGGTTTGATAATACATGAAGTACAGTGTCAGCTAACAAAAGTGAAACATAAAATTGGCAATGATACAGTTTTCATTGGGAGATTCTTTACTGCACTGGACGACACATTTATCTCCTAAAATGAGAGGCTATGTCGCTGTTCAAAGCATCTTCAGCTCTCCCATGAATATTTTTAATCTATACACCTCTTCCTCCTAAATTGGAATTACCACCTGTTTGAGCATTGTGGGTGTGATTTCATCATAAAATACAGAAAAATACAAATCATAGAGTGGCAATAAGGGATCCACAAACATTGTGCTAATTAATGAATGACATTTCATAATTATAGTTTATATTTAGTTTATATTATATAGTTTATATTTATATTTACATAGTTTACATAGTGTATATTTCCACCTCTCGCTGAGGTAAGGAAATTAATTCATTTTGTACAACTTAATATATTGCAAGTTATCTCAAACATTTAAAACTTAAAAGATAAGAAGAAAGGAAAAAAAGAGAGGAAATAACTTTCAGAAACCATCCTAAACTTCAGTTCAGGAAGTCATAAATCTCCCTGCACTAATGATAATCCAAAAATGTTTAGCTAAGATAATAAAAATGTCTTGCTTGCTACTATAAATTATTTTCATGACCTACAATAACTGTTATGAATGTTTCCCATCAGTACACATATATCTTTTATCAGTCTAGAATATATGAACAAAGTTTGCCAGAAAAAGCCATTAAAAGAAACTATAATAATAGAAAACAACTTGTATCAACAATTAAGCTTATTAAAAACAATGTAAGAAACAGCAGAAGGAATTTAAATGTAAAGAAAGTGAACATATGCACCAAGAAAAATTAAGGTGAGAAGATCAACTGATTCAGCATGTTTAGTAACTAGTTTTATTCAACATTATTTTCTGAAATCAAATTGAAAAACTTATTTTAAAAAATGAAATCCTTTAGCAGAAGGATGTTTTTTCTCCCAAAATTAAATCACACAAAAAAGTTAATGTTGCCAAGAAAGATTAAAAAGAATTTTTACTTTATTTCTAAGTGACTGCAAATGGTGGGATGTAAACAAATACCTTATGTAACAGAAATAGTATTAATGTGGTGTACAGAAAAAGTTAATTAAATTCTGTGGTTTCCTTCTCTGTATAGACTGAGAAGAATTTTTAAAGCAGAGCTGATGTGTTTATTTCTTCCTTTATTAGCACTTGATCTACACTCAGTTTGTGATGATAAATGAGTATTTTTACTTTGGTGTGGTGTTTTGCCATCTCTCATTTTTGTCATGAGAATGTCAACAGATAGCGCAGAGTGAAGAAAGCATTTAACAACCCTGCACAGAGTATGGTATTCATGCTTATGGTCAAAATGGTACTCTGCTGATATGAAGACATGTGAATGCAAACAGGATTAAGACCTGTGAAATAATCTATGTGAAAATAAAAAAAAATAATAATGGAAGAGCTTCAGCTGCATTTGAACCGTGTTTCTTTAAAGAAAGGGATGGAATATTGGAAAAATCAATGTAAGGAGAATAAAAAAAGGGATACTTTTTAATTAAGAAACTTGAAACAGGAACAAAAAGATCTTTGTTTTGGGAAGTGTTTTATAAAGAAAACATTATCAGTTATATTTAGGTCTTTTAGAGATAAGATGGCTGATTGGCTTATTTGCAAAAAAATCAGTGTTAAGTTGGATTTATAAAAAGGATTTTCAAAACGATTGATACATCACTCCCCGACCAGGCTCTGTAGGGATATTATGGAATGTCGTTGGTCTGAAGCTGCAAGAACAGGTATAATAAACATCTGTTGGATATGGGAAAGGAATATTTGTCCTTTCAAAGAGATAAAATGTGTGTGCATACACACATAAATAAAAAAGTGACTCTCCAAATTAAGCATGTCATAATATCTTATAAACCCCAGACATTAGAACCTAAAACTGTCAGCTTCTTTTCTCCCTCATTAATATCAAAATATAACTCAGCTTCCTGCACAAAATTACATGCTATAGATTCACGTAATGATTTCTGTCTAGTTAAAGAGAACAATAAAATATATTTCATGCTTGTCAGGCACAGTTTCAAAACAAAGCAGATATATTTTAAAACGGAATTCAGACTTACTTTATGACTGATCAAATCTGGTGTTTATCTTCAACAACAAAGACTAATTCAGGATAAATTAAAAGTTAATTGTGGTCATTTGTTCCTTGGAATTTTATATTATAATTTAAAATATATTCTGCAAGGATACATTATTTTTAAATTATTTATCCACTAAAACAAACTTTAAAAAGTAGTTATAAGATTTGTATCATGTCTGCCAGTTTGTGACACTGATGACCATGAAAGTGTGGCGAAGAATAGACTGAAATTCTCAGTGCTGGAGAATACCAGAGATGCCCAATAGAGATTTGCGTTAGGATCTGTGGTATGATTAACAAATCATATTTTTGAAAAAGATACTGACTACAGGGGCCACAAAGTTTGTAAGCAACAAAACAATAATTAGAACAGTGAAAAAATGAAGTTTTTGAGAAGTGTTGCAGAATGTTCTCCTGGCACTGTATAAATAGAGAAAAGAAAAAAGAAAAATGGCAAAAATGGCAGACTTGAAATTTCTGTGTGCAAAGGAAAATACATGGAGTAAAGAACTATATGTACACCATGATGTATTCTAAAATGATAATTATTATGCAGGTAACAGAATAGGGAGTTTTTATAGGAGGATTGAAAATATCTGCTCAATTCTCAATGTCAATCCACCAAGGAAATAAAGTGTAAAACATATTAAGAAAATAATTGAGAATAATTCCATCTTCTGTTACCTCACAGATGAAATGTTGTTTATCTACATTCTCAGTGTTTCCAGCTTTTCTTATCTCATCTCCAAAATAGCCCAGAACTAAAAAATGGGTAGATAAAGGCTACAGGGGTGACCAGAGATATACAGCCTTTATGTATCCAGAAAAACTAAGACACTTCAGCTTGGAAAAGAGAAAATACTAAAAAGATGGCTAGCAGAATAATTTTCAGAGACTTCTTATCATGTTTCATGATGAAAAATCTGAAGGTACACAGTGAAATTACCATACAAATTACAAGTAAATTAAGTAACTCATCGCCCCACCATGTTGCAGAGGCCAGACTATAAGTAGGCACAGAGAGTAATTTTTAAAACAAATTAATGAAAGAGATGTCCACTAGAGATTATTAAGTCTGTACGCTGATGGCTTTAGAGGTCCCTAAACTGTAGATTGCTGAAAGCTGGAACGACACACGAGAGAAATGTATCAATTGTCCTGTTCTTGTTCTTTATTTTGCTAAAAATCCACAAATGGTGGTGTGGTTTGAAAAGTAATTTTTCCCTGCAAGGAACTTGGCAGCTTCCTGCTGTCAAGGTATGAGAGAATCAAATATCTGGCTAGTTCTAATATGGACACTTTGTTTAGCCAGTTAAGAAGCTGAATACACCCCTGTGATTCACATTTAAGAAAAGGGAAGCCCAGGAAACACTCTCTTGGTCCAGCTTCTGAACAGGTAACAGAGGGCCCGCGTGGCCTGGCAGGGCCAGCCTGGGCTGGGCTGGGGCCAGGCCCTCTCAGTCGGGCCCTGCCGGCTCCGCGGGGCCGNTCTGGCCGCTGCCCAGCAGAAATCATATGAGCAACAACAGAGCCAGGGAGAGATACTGACTTTATCAGTGCAGATGAAACTTACAGATATCAATCCTCTCTAGAGCAAGAGGAAGGGAAAAGAGTGTGGACATGTAAAAAAACCAACCCCGAGGTTGGAGACCCCGAGGTCAGTGAAGAAGAGCTGGAGCCCAGAGGGAGGAGAAAGAGGAGATGCTTTAAGCTGAAATCCTTTTGTAAGGCCACGGTAATGGACTATGATATGTTAGACTATTCCTTGTAACTCATGAATGCAATTGGAGGGGATGCAGCATTCTAACTGCAGCCTGAGCAAAGGTACCCATGCTGAAGCAGATGTTGAAGTAACTGTCATCTAATGAGAAACTTGACGGAGAGAGATGAGGAACCAGGCCACAGAGATGAGAACCCTTGCCCCAGGGATAGAAGAAGAAAATTTTTCCTCCCAGAGATAGGAGAAGAGATCCCTTGCTCCAGGGGTAGGAGCAACCTTGCTTCCAGAGAGAGAAGAGAAGACCCTTTGCTTTTCTACCAGAACAGCTCATCCTTAAAATAGTACCCCATGAGACAGAGATGAGCCCTCAAAAGCAGTTGTGGGAAGAACTATGTGTCAAGGGAAGGAGCTTTCACACTGCAAACAGATTTCCTTTTCCAGGTGGCTGATTCGATGTGATATTGGAGCCACGAGAGAACTGTTTTCTTGTGGAAAATTCTCCATGGCATGGCAGGAGAGACTCCTCTCCCTAAGTGAACTGAAGAAAAACTATTTTAGAGGTGGTAAACTGACTGAAAGTCTCAGGTTTTATGTCGTTAAGTTGTTGGTGGGAAAGACAAAATGAAGTGGTGGGAGGAGAAGTGTCCAAAGGTTTATTCTGGTTCTTATTATTTTCCTTTTAATTCTGTTAATAAAACTGTCTTTATACCTTTTAAGGTTTTGACCCTGCTTTGCATTTCTCCTAATCCTTATCTCACAGCAGAAAATTAGTAAATAAATTACATTAAATTGGTGTCAGAAGTGGGATGGCAAACTAAAACCACTACATTAACTGGTGTTTCTGCCTGGTTTCCAAATCTAACCTGCTACAAATGGTTACTGCCAGACTGGAGATAAAGTCACTTCCAGACTTACATAAAAGGATCTTTGATTTCATCAAGAAAACTCTTTTCAAATATTTCTCTTAACAGTGTTGCAGAGAAGATATGTTAGGTCATAGTCTAAAAAGGTATACCTGAACAAAACTGAAACATTACCTAATTAATACTTTAAATATATTCACAAGAAATAATAATGCATCATTTAATAATCAAGGTTATTACATTTGTATTAAGTTTATGGCCAATGTTTTCCATATTTGAAACCATGTCATCCACCAGAGACTGCAGAATTCCTAAGCCTGAAATTTGTGAAAGGGCCACAGGAGTTTTTTACTTCCTCTAAGTTTTGGTTCTTCCAGTGTAAATGATAATTTCTGCTTATTGCTTCTTCTCTCACCTTCAGGGAATTTTTTTCATTAAAGTAGTAGTTTAAAAAAACACATAATGCCTGATACGCCTTCAAATGCAAACACAGTTCTGTCTACAATATGTAAATGTAAACGACAGGTTTAAATATAACCAAAAAAGATAAGATGGTATTTTAACAAAGAGTGGAAAGAATCTGTGAGTTATTTGTAGGAGTCACATTTTACAGAGGTTGAATATTATGGAAATATTTCAGTTCCTTTATCTCATCTGTTAGAAAATCCTTAGAGAGTGTTTATTTATCTACCAAAGGCAACCTAACAAATTTCTATCTTCAGCAGGAAAGACACACATTTCTTTTACATCAAAGAAGAAATGCTCAATTCTTGATATCTCACGTATTTCACACCAAAAGCTCTCCTTACTGAAATTTACTTCACAGTGTCCAAAGGTCTCTTGTCAGAGACCAATTTATCATTAGGCAATGACATCTGCTATTTCTCCAGTATGATTTCATGTCCAAGCAATCAACACCTGGGACCATATCTCCAGGAGCAGGTTTCTTGCCTGCTGAAGGACCCACAGTAGTGCCTGCAGAGGAAAAGAGGTTTTTTAGAAGTTGCAGAGTCCTTCCTGACAAAAAGCCAGTAAAAGCACAAGAAAAACCTGTTGTTATGTTGGCAAGATCTTGTAGCATAAAAATTTGGGCTATAGTCCTTTGACCTTACTGTGGACTCCATTTAGAGTTGCCATTTCTGAGAGTGTTCTGAGAGTGGCCAGATAGGTGAGTGTGGCCAATGTATAGCACACATCCAGGGGTTCATGCATGGTAGTCAGCGTGGACCACAGCTAGGATGGCATCCATCTGTAATGGGGACATTACTGTAGAGCTTTCACACATCCAATAATCAGGCAAATTGAAGCCAAAAGGCATGTCACCTTGAGTTAGGTTGCAGAACTGGAAAACATAGCTGCAACAAAGACAAGCCACCCCATGGTTTCTTCCCCCGCTTTCTCCCCTCCTTCTTGGGAAGAAGGAGTGCACAGTCCTACTTTCTCCTGATTATGAGCCTTTTAAAATATTGATTATTGATTTGGTCCTTAAAAAGGGATTTAGAAATTGGAAATGTGTTTTAATTGTAAACAGGTAAAGGAGTCAGCCTTATTTTGCCCCTGAATCCTGACAGAGAAACAGAATATGTTGTATCCTTCCTTTCTTATCCTGACCTCCTGGGTCTGTTTCTCCAGGCAGTCCTGCAATATGAGTGTAAATAAAAACACATGAAGCAGTACAGCTGGGTGTGGGGAGTGGGGGCAGAAAAACTACCAGCACACTGCACGTGAAAGGTAATTTCATTAAATAAAACTGGTAAATTCTGAGAGTGTCTGAAATAGAAGTAAGAATGAAATAGCATTTGCTAGAAATCTGACCATCATCCTCTCAATGAAACTATTTTTCTGGTAGAGAAATAAAAAAATGATTAAAACTTGTAAAAAAAATACAGGAACTGCTAACATAATAAGCTGCGATTTATATGAAAAGGATCCTTTTTACTTCTCCAGGGCATTAGAGTTCCTCATCCATTTCTCTAGACTACATTTGTTAACTCTGAAATAGCTCAAAGGACTTGGATTATTTTAAAAGCATTGACAACTCTTCAAGAAAAAAACAAAGCAACATTTTTATCTCTTTCCCACCTGCTTTCAGCGGGTGTGTGCAGTCAGGCCACATAGCTTTTATGCATTGTGAAGCTTACATAATTTAGACTTCATGCTCCACGCATTTCAAATTGGTTTGACCCCTTCCTCTCCCAGGCACCCACAAACACAAATGAATTTTTACTGTATTTTTCAAATCAGCATATCCTCTATGTATTCAGGGTTGTCTTTTAGAGTAGTTAGAAAAGCATTTTAATTAACATTTCAGTCAGAAACTTTCCTCACAATTTTGTGGAGAAGAACCAAGCATGAAAGTGACTCTGTGTGGATATTGCATATTTTGTTGCAATGTTCATATTTCTGGACATAAACCAACTACCTGGAAATTATTTCACTCTTTGGTGACTGGATGGCAAAAATGTATGTATTTAATTATTAAACTCAACTTTATTGATTGAATTAAAACAACATCCTCATAAATAAGGAACCATCAAGGAGTTTGAAGGTTTTTTCTGCCTTTCCAGCCAATTTCCTTGTTCAACTACCATTTCCTATGCAGAAGGAGAATTCTCAGCTGGTTGCATGAGCTGAGGATTGCACTGTTTTCCTCATTGCTATTCAGACATAAGAGAAAGACAAGAACAGAGCAGAAAGCAGACATACTCCAAGAGCTCCTGGCTAATCTAAGATTTATGCAGCTAAACTGAAGTTGAGAAATCCCAAGGCTATTTCATACCATTTTAAGCCAACATGGCATATATGTTCCTGTAAAAGAAAAAAAATATGTAGTCTGTTTATAATTATTTTATCATTTGCTCATTGAAATCAAACAGTTTTTGAAATGAATTGGACCAATAATTGCACAGGTGGCCTTGATTTTCCTTACCACAAAATAGAACATTTTCCATTCATTTGAATTAAAAATTACTTTAAATAAAATAGATATACATAACAAGTGGAAATTACTCAATGACAGTCCCTGTCTACACCTCTAAATAGAATCATAGAATCACAGAATCATTAAATGGCTTGGTTTGAAAGGACATTAAAAATTGTCTAGTTTAAGCCCCGCCATAATAATCAGTTACAATCAGTAGTTACATTATTCATTTTTCTGTTATGCAATAAAGAGTAGAACAATAAGGAATAGTATGATATCTTAATTTAGACATATAGGTGTCTTTTTTAAGTTGTTAGCATTGTGACAGGATTGGTTTTGCTAAGGAGACAAATATCTGAGTCTTTTGTCAGTGATTGTGGTTGAGACAGGGATGTATTTTAAAATGTCACATTATTTCTAATATATTAGTTTTCAGTATAAAACTGAAAGAAAAAAAAGTTAGAGAAATTCAAGTTGGAAGGAATCCCTGTGTGTCCAACTCCCTTGCCAAAGCATTCCCAAAGTTAATTTCAACTTCAAAGTTTTACCCCATTTCTCATGGTCATATCCTGTCAAGTTCTGAATATTTCCCAGGACAGACATTCTAAAACCTCTTTGGGCAGAATTAATGAGAACGTTGAATCAGTCAATGCAAATGCAGATAAATTGGTCAATACAAATAAAGTGAAAGGGGAAAGAAAAAGAAAACAAAATAAAACTGCTCTAGAGAGGAAACTGTTTCAGCTTTCAGACCAGACTCAGTCGGCGTTACTTTTGAAAGAGTACGATCAGAGAGTAGATCAGAGTCTGACTCAAAAAGCATGTTTCATCTGAATTAACTTTTGATTAATTACTCACTAGGTTTTAGATTTGGACAAGAGATTACTCAGCAGCAATTTTGTGAAGCCATTTATATACATAATCACAGAAGGGTTGAGGTACGAAGGGGTCTCTGGACAGGATCCGGTTCAATCACACTGATCAGGAATAGAAACCTGCTGTCATGGCTAGCTGACAAAAAGGAATGAATTTTATACTTACTGTGGATTGAATTCTGTTTGAGAGAAAAGAAATGAAATCTGTTTTCTAATGTTAAGGAGAATCTTATATCTAGGTGCATCCTCCAGGAAAATCACTGGAACAACTTCCATTACATTTGAAGAGAATGAATTCATATTCAGGGCAAGATTTTTTTTTTAAAATGGAGTCTGAGCTTACATTCCTAGAAAAAGACAATGGAACTTTCTTTGGACTTTTTTTTCAGAATAGTTTTGCAGACTGAAGAAGATAGATATATGTGGTTATAAAATTTTCAGTTTGGAAGCATAAAATGTTCTAGTAACTTTTGCAAGAAGTTCCATACCACCTTGTAAAAGAAATAGGATGGTCAGGAAACCTAACTGTTTTTCAAATGGTGTTTGATGAAATTATTAACATGATTTATGGTCTTTGCTTTACAGTTGTATATTCTACATTCCTGCTATGTTGTGAAGGATTTGGTTTAAGTTCAAAAATTCTGGATAAAACATTACCGAAATAATGAGAAAAAAAAATTTTGGCATTGTTTAAAAGAACAACTCATGTGGTTAATTTCAATCTTAATAAATTTATTTCAGGAAAGTGATTTCTAATGTGAACTGAGAGATCATATCAAAAAGAGGTGTCTCATAGTTACAAAAGTGAGCAAAAAGCATCCTAGTAAAGTTGATGTCGATCTGATTTGAGTATTATTTTATTTGTGACTTTTGTCTTAACTAAAAGACTATTCTGAAATTTTACAAAAACTTTTATAAATACTTCTGCTGCTGAACACATGGCCAGAACTTACCCAGAATTTATCCAGTGTGTTTCAAATTCCCTGTTGACAGATCAGTAGGAGCAGAGCACCTGTGGCCTGCAAGGTCAGAGCTAGAGGGACAATTGCCGGGAGTGAGATAAGTGAACTGCATTAGGGATGAAGGCAGTAGAATACAGCAATAAACAGCACACACAAGTGCACACAGGCATTCTTAATAGGAAATGTTACACACCTTTTGAAGTGTCTGCTTGTTGAGAGGAACTTTGTTGCAAAAACATTTTGTGTAAACAATCCTATTATTAATTTCAGAATAAAAATGAAAATATTGAAAAAATTTCTTAGGTGTTCCTTAATACTGTCCATCAAAGTATTTACTAAAGGAAATGTGAGACAATACACCACAAGGAATATGCTGTCTTTTGATGTCTAATATATTTCTTTATGCTTAATAATAATAATAATACCATCTTTATATTTGGAAGTTTCTCTGCTACTTTGATGTAAATTATTTTATTCTCAAACTCACTTTTTTGGCCTTTGAGGATTCTCACTTCAGATGAAAACTGCCAGTTTGTGTGCAGACTATTCAGGGCAGTGAAGACTGTCATTATGAATTTGTGCCTGTAGCATTCTCTTCTCATTCCTTGTATTTCTAAAGGCTGGTATTGGCCAGATCCGCACTGTCTACATTTGAAAGAGCTCTGTGTAGCTTACTTAGGCCTCAGCTTACAGCTCTTTCTGTGAGGAGCAGCAATTTTGTCTGCCCTGTGTCTGCTGCCTGCTTGCTTCTGTCTATGAAGATAACCTTCTGTTAACATTCCAGCAGGGAAGTCAGAAAGGCACCTTTTCAAGAAGGTTTTGCATGTTAATTAAAGAAGCTATCTGAAGTCTCTACTGTTTCTTGTTTTCCTGAACCACCTGCTGTGAATGCACTGTAAGAAATTAAAAATATTTAATTACCCAAATTATATAATTGCAATATAATGAACTTCAGCATTTTTAGGGCAGATTAATGTAGTATGTAATTTTACTAACAGAAGAACATTTTAAAGTTTTAAGTAATGGCATAGAGGGAAAAGAACAAAACATTAAAAGAATTTAAATAGTCTACCATGAATTAAAATGATATTAAATAATCTATTAAAAAGAATTGTACAAAACCTTGTTGTTCCCTCATTTTCAAAAAGATGTTTAACCTATGGAGGAGTTTCAAGAATGTTTCCTTTTTTACTGGTTCTAGAGATCTGTTCTGGGATATGATACTGCTGAGTTAACACTGGGATGACTCCTGAGATCACAGCAAAGAAGAAACCAGAGGTGTATTCCCGTGGATGTCAGAACTGTGAGATAAGGGAGCCAGAGTTGTGTAGACATCAGCCCACAGTAAAAAAAAAGCACTGATATTTGCATTCATGGTGATAGGAATTAAGAGAACACATTTAAGCAAATGTCAGACTAGAGAAAAACAAAAATTCCATTTTGTCTGCCTTTAAACAAGTGCTGCCTGCTGATCATATCCCACCTTGCTGAAATACACAACCATTGCTCAGACTTTAATTTTCCACAAATATAATTTTGTTGAGCTTGAGTTGTTTGCCTTTTATTAACCTCTGTTTTTCATTGTGTGTTTCTTTGTTACAACCCCTATTCAGAAGCAAAGGATTTAAAATACTTGTTATTTGCTCATACATGTGTTTTAAATAAGTAATGCAAAAATCAATACAGCAAATTAAGTTAGAAGATTAATATTCATTATGCAAAATTTAAAAAAAAGAAAATTGAACAAAAAAATAAAATCCTACTAAAGCCAAATCCCTAACATTTCATTAGGTGTCACATCTTAATAAAAAACTCAATAAAGTCAGAGAGTGCAATCTTCAGCTTAGTATACATCAAGTTGCCTTTGTCTAGAGAGAATGTAATTGTTTATTACTCTGGATATATGATTGCAGAGCAGATAAAGCACATAGTAGGTGTGCGACTGGATGTGTTGGCTGTCACTGAGGGACACATCATGGAGAGACATAACACGATACCACATTAGGGAAGTTCTCTGTACATTGCACAGCACAGATGGGAAATGTTGTGGCTTAGGATGAACAGATGAAACCAGCCAAGCTTTAAAGTCTTTAAAATAGCTAAAAAGCAAAGCAAGAATACAGATAGGGGTGCATCACTAGTCACTGAATTTCCTAACAAGCATTAGTGGACATGGGAGAATGGCACTACACATATGTACATTAATGCCATTGGCCAGTGAAAGGTCAGAGACCTCTCATCTGTAAGTAGTATGGTCAGTTTCTCTTTCTGAGACCTTTTTTTACAAGGGCGTCTCAAATAAAGGAGAGATTAAATATATTTTGTGGGTTTCATATCTTTGATTTCTGCTAATCTCCCATGATTGTGTGTGTCTTGAATGGCATTTTATCCATTAATAGAAAAAATTCTGCTAGATACTGTTGGGTGACATCTCAAAAACCCAGTAACTGAAAGGAAATAACCAGGGGCAGTATCTCTTCTCATGTGCTAATTCAGGCAATGATCTTGATGGGTTATTATACGGTCAGTCACATACTCAAGCTTTCAACCTACATACTAATGAAACTAACTGGAAAAATATAGGATTAGCTTTGCATAACATTCACCTACATTCCCTCAATTAAATATCATCTTCTTACCAAACAGCAAAAAGTTCATTTGCTATAGAAGTTGTCAAACCCACATGATGATTTCTTGAGATGTCTCAGTTATAGACCCCTATATACAAGTGTACAACAACCCTTCCAGAAGTGTTTGTACACAGAGACATCATTCAGTCACAGCTCCTCTGCAGAGAACAAATCCACAGGGCTGATAACACCAATTCTTGGGAAGAAGACATCTGTTCAGCTGGTTTGCTCAGGCTAAATGGCACAGTACTCCTGCTCATCATCAAATGCCTCTGTGAAGGAGGAGACCTCCTTCACCACTAATCGTGTGTGGAAGTTATGTAGGCAGACATTCACAGAAGAAAAATTAGTGGATAAAAGAAGAAAAAAAAGCCCAAGAGCAGTCACAATTTGGTGTTAAATTTTCAGGGTTCTTACACTAAAATTCAAAATATGCAGTGACTGGCCACATAGTCAAAAAACTATTAATATCACAAAAGCTTTAACTTACTGCAATAATCTTATAATAGTTTCTTAGGAATAGAAGTAATACATTCATATAGGGGGGTTTTTGTTTGGTTGGTAGGTTGGTTTGGTTTTTTTGGGTTTTTTTGTTTCGTTGGTTGGTTTGTTTTTGAAAGTTCTATTTCTTTAATTCTCAGTTTGGTTTCTTACAGTATCTACAGAAGGAAAACTGTAGGAACTTGCAAGTGTTGTAAACTCCAAGCTTTTAAAACTTTCTTCTCCTTATGGTACTCTCCTCACAGTTATTCACCTTTTTTATCTGATACCATATTAGGACCTGAAGCAATGCCTGCATCCTTCATGGAATTTAGAACATAACTCCATTTTTAAACAATGTAAAACTGCTAGAACAAAGACAAGAACCTGGCCAGAAGCTGACTTTTTCTATCTTTTCTTTGCAGAGGAAGAAAATGGTCAAAGAAAAGGTATTCTGTTGTTAAGTACTCCATGTCTTTTATTGACATTTCAAAGTGGCAATGTATTATGTGACTTATTTTACTTATTTAGCCAGAAAAGTCTTGCCATTAAACTGGCATAGAACAGTGTTATAGGAGTAGAATATTCAGCTTTAGAGACTAACGTATCATTAGCACAGCAAGGTGGCTGGATAGGTATGAGTGTGCGCTTGGGTGTGTGCATAACCTTGAGCATCGTTCTGTTGAAACGAACTTTGGTGGAAATGGCTTTGAATTCTTGGGCAATCCCTTGATCCAGAAGCATGAAAGCTAGACAAACTAACTGAAATCGGTGCAAACATCATCCATTTAAGATAAATTGCAGCGATCTGTCACCAACCAGCCACAGAGCACTGCGGAGCAGCCTGGGAGCACTGTTCTGAGTAAACTACAGATGTAAATGAAGAGGGCTATACTTGCCTTTGTAGGCTAGAACACTGCTGAGAGTCCTCCTTGGAACACTTCTTCAAGCTGCAGTGGTTCTTTCAACTGCTACTGTATTCTGGTATTAAAGCTGAAAAAAATGCAGCTTCACTACTGAGATCTGAAGTGTCTACATTTATTATTTTGTATTCCCAGATGCTTGCTTAATCAAATTGCGTTCTCCTGTAAGAAAGTCTGTTCCCTTGGACTTTTTAAAGTTCTTTTTCCCTCAGAGGTAGCATAGCTTGAAACACAGTTACCTTTCCCATTCCAGGGAATGCATGGTAAGAATCCCATGGTAAGTTTCCCCTCTCAGCACTCTATCCCTTTTAGTTTCTCTTTTTTTCATTTTGACCTCATTGGTTTCTAAATGTGTGAAAACAAGTAGTACTGTAACAATACGTGTGACTGAAAAGCAAAGAAGAGGGAAGGGCAGATTTACATGCAGAGTATCAATTTCAGTATCTGGTAAATGTGACCTAAAATAGAGTTTCTAAAATTGTTTGGAAAATCAGGTTCTATTGAATAAAGAACAAAATGCAGAATAATAAAAAGTACTTAACAAAAATATAAAAATAAGAAAGGATAAAGTGAAAGCATACTACTTATATTGATTTTCAGGGTATTTTGACTTTTCATTTCCTAACTGGTCATTTCATTTCATAATGAAGCATTTCTTTTATTTTTCAAAACCGAAGTTTTAAGAGGAAAAGTAGGAACTTTTTCAAACATTGTAAGGAAATATTTGTTCCTAGTGGAACAGAAATTTCCTGTTGACTTCTATAAAACATGATAAAATTTCAGGTTAGCCCAGACCAGATACTTCATTTTATTTGTTAAGTTGTTAAATCCAAATCCTATAATTTTATAAGTGTAAATAAAGCTCCTGCCTCTTCCTGTCTTCTTGAGGTATATCGATCAATAAAATTTATTAACTGTCTTGTTGCCAATTTTCTAGGGTAACAGAACTGAAATCAATTAAATAAATAGTCTTCATTAAAATAAATATCATCATCTTTAATTCATTCATTTTCTTCTAGACATTTTAGGGATTCTGTAAATGATGGGTGGCTTTTATGGGAAAAAATAAAGTTTTAACTACTTTTTCTCTCCTTTTCTGCTAGATTTTTAATAAAAACAGCAATCAATAGCAGTATCTTTAAAAGCACATAAACCAGCTATCTATAATGTTGCAAATTATTTTTGGGCATGTGACACAGACTTTAAAAAAAATGTAGCTGTTTAGGTTATAGTCAAATTTTATTTCACTGTAGCAAAGAGCTAATAGCATGTATTTTGGCATTCTACAATTAAATGTTTCTGTCAATTACTTATCTTGTTTGATTTACTTATAAAAGGATTTAACAGAAATAAATGTTCAAAATTTCCAAATTACTTTCCTTAGAAATATACAATGAAAAATCAACCTTGTATCAAAAAAATCAGATGTCTGTAAAGTGAAAATTTCATCATTGTCTCCCACTTAGTAACTAGACGCAGCACTGGAGAAAAGGAGAGAGAAAAGAGGTGAAATTTAGATGAACCTTCCTCCTGACATCCACGCAAAATTTTGACAGAAAGTTCAATAGTGATCATATCTCTTTCCAGGGTATCCAAGTACAGAGAGGCATGATGAAGGAAAAACAAGTTATTTTTGATCAGAGATTTTATGGGGGCAAAAAAAGCCATACCTCTTTCTGCAGCTGGCAAGGGAAAGACAAATGTAAAAACTACAGGCATAATCTCCTCTAACTAAATGTTTGGAAGTACTGATTATAAGGGAGAGTCGGAGGTGTTCAGGTGACTTCTGAACTGCCTGCTGAAGTGCTCTTTCAAGTCTGTTTTTTTACCCTTAAAGGCATTTTCTGCAACAAGCTCTTTATCAAGATTTCAGGTCATCACTGCTGAGTAACACACATATTCCCCAATCATAGCACTATTAAAGGAAAAGGTTCACGTGAATTTTTCCCTTAATGCAAGGGAGAAAGCTGAGACAGAAACAAAACCACAATTTTTTTCTGATCATACATACTGTGACCTTCATTGAATCATTTAAGCTCTGGTCTTCCTCTATAAAGCTGGGATAACCTTCACCAGTAACCTGAAATGTAGTGTTTAATGCACTTACTGTGAGTTACTAAAAACCTATGACAATGAAAGGAGGAGATTTAATAGGAGTGAATGGAAAGAGAAATAAGTCATTAAGGGCAGGTTGCCTTTCCCCTAATGCTGCCCAAATTGGCCCAGTCTGCCAATGGGCAGGTACTGCACAGCTGGACAGGCTCCATCAAGCATCCCTGAAGGGGCAGCGCTGATCTCATTCCTACCTACAAAAGCACATGTAGCTGTCTAATGGTGTTGAAAGAGGGCATTAGACCTTACATTCACATTAATTCTATTATACCACTGTAAGGTACTTTCAAATAAGTGCAATTAGAACATAAGGGGGAAAAATCTATATAAAGCATAGCATTAAGTTTTAATAGGGAGTTATACTTGTCTGCATTTTATAGTGAAAAGCTATTACTGGAAAGGGACTGGTCACTTTTAGTTTCCTTTAGGCCTTTGAGCAAAATATGGGTCTATATCATGAATTAAATAATTTGGAAGCAAAAGTGTGTTGTCAAGACCCTTTACATTTTTGTTTAGGAGCCTGAAACTGCATGCCTCAATAACAAGTATCTTCTTTATATTAACGACAGCCAGAGAAATACTAAAAATGTGAAATGTGTTTGGACCCCTGACTGACAGTCATTTTGAAAAGGAGCATCCATTTTTTGTGGGGGTACCTATCTGTAGTTAATCATATTAGCTTCCATCATCTTCACTTGACACATGGAATAATTCTTGCCTTGAACCCACTAGATCTACTTGGATTAAATTGTCAGAAAGAAATCAGTATAGGAAACTTACAGCAGATAATTTCTCTACCTTCTTTAATGCTTTTGAAGTGAACTAGACTGTCCTTGAAAATAGACAGCCCAGCTCACAGACAACTGTCTGCTTGTGGAATTAAAGCCACTCGATGCTCCCTCTGCACTGTGCACTATCCAAGTAGGATCTGATCCTGTGCTCAAGCCTACAACCATCTTGAATTTGTTCTCCTTAACCAAAATTTCATATATGAATGTAGGCACATGACAGACTCCAGAGCATCTCCCAGAGAAAGGGTTCCCAATCTAACAAGGCATTTTGACATAATCCTAAGTCTGACTTCATACAGTCTGAACAAATCTTGAATAGGCCTAGATAAGTTGAAAGTCAAATCCTTTGATTCACCTAGTACGCATATTTTTTCCCTTTAAGTTTCTAATACACAACAATACTGAGAAATAAAGTATTCAAATCACATATTTTGACATACTGCCTCTACCCAATCTCCAAAAACTCCTTTTTGTTTTTAAACTCCTCTTCAGTATCAACATATATGTATAGTCAGAAGACCCCAAAGGTTTTGTCTTTAGCAAAAATGAAAAAGAAAACCAAACCCAGATGAGGTTGGTAAATCTGAAGCAAAGACCTGGTCTGTGCCAGTCAGGTAAAGTGCACAAATCCTTCAAGGTTTCTCCTGCTTTCTACTAGACACTTCAGTGAGCCCTTATAGCCTCTTCTTACAATAACCTAAAGGAAGCTCTTGTTCTAAACATGGTCATTGAGAAAGCTTTGGAGTCACTATCACTTGCACTATTGTGCTCCATCTTCTGTTCCAGCAGATAACAAATGCTACTCTCAGTATGTTTGTTCCTGCCCTAGGCATCTCCCTCCATTCCCATTTCCCATTTATTGAAAATAGTTGAAGGAGATCACTTGGAAGCCCAGTATATTGTGCTAATAAATAAAAGAATGCCCAGAGCAGACTGAAAATCTGGGATCTATGTCACAGTTCAACTCTTTCCCAGCTATGTGTGTACATACAGCATTCAAATGTTGAGACTAACACAGTAAACACACATATTCTTAGATGAATCAGAAGTGGAGCATCATTTGTCAGCTGGAAAAGCCATTTACTGATCTGCTTCCCATGATAGCTTTTCTACCATTATCATATTGTGTGCTATCTTACTGCAATTTAAGAACTACCCCATTTGAAAGTGAATAGAGATGATTTCAAAGAAAACAGGAGCTGATTTATAAATATATATACATATATATATATATATATATATATGATGAAAAATTAATGACAGCATTTTCTTTCCAAGCCATGGATTTTCTGGTTCATCCGGCCACACTCACATTTTGATGCAGAATGTTGTTGGTCCTATGTACAGTCAGGAACGGTGCATCTTCAGATTGTGGCAATGCTAGGCAGGAACTAAAAGTAAAACTGCTGAATTTTAAATTAGTTTCCAGGATTCTATTTAATTTTTGTATTTTACACACTTTACTGCTTGGAGCATAGAAACACAGTTTCTCTTGCACTACCCAACTTGCTGATCAGAGTTAGGGAAACATATATGTGAATCTGGTAAAGTAAAAGTTTAAAAAAATCATCTGGTTTCATTGCTAAAGGTGTTCTGTACACTGTTTACCAGTGGGCTGGTATTCACTCTGCTTCAACCAGTCATTGAAACCACCAGCTAATCACACAGCCTCATACTCAGAGAAAACCCATCCAGCCTCTGAATTCACAGCCCCAGGTCTGACTAAACCTGAAGGCTTCTTCCTTCATAACGTTTCCAAATTTTAATATGCTTTCACTTTTTAACCTTCTAAAGGTACTTTCTGAAGTCATTTTCTTGTCTTGACAGCACTCAACAACTTCAGTCTTCCTGTGTTTTCTAAAAGGAGCCTCGTGCTCTACTTCCCCACTGAGCTTCACATTGACCATTACTGTTTCAGCTTCCTGTCCCTTGCATTTGCTGCTCTGTCTGCTCAGCATCAACTAGGCAAGGATTTATCTTTTAAGGCCCTTAGTCTGACAAGCCATAGCAGTCGCTAATTAGCTCTGCTGC
>WEKY01057195.1:0-76371 GCA_013390045.1 Picathartes gymnocephalus | reverse complement strand
GCTGAGGGGGCGGCCCGGCGGGGTGGGATGAGCCTGCCGGGAGGGAGGGAGAGAGAGAGGGAGGGGGCAGAGCCGCGGCGAGGCGCCGCCGCCGCGGGAGGGGGTCACCGGGGCGCCGCTGAGTCACCGGCGGCTCCGCGCACAGCCGGGCGGCCGCCCAGGTGCGAGGGGCGGCGGGGGTGCGGACCCGCAGCCCTGCCCTGCCCGGGGTGCAGGCTGCGCTGCCTTGTAGCGCAGCGGAGAGCCCGTCCGGGCCGCCCGGAGGAGTAGGCCGGTCTGGGATCACCTGCTGCGGGGGGCTCGCAGGCGCGGCTCTGCCTCGTCACGCTCGGTTTGGCACGGGGGCGGCCGAGCCCCGCGCCCGGACCCCATCGGCCGGGACCCCGCGGCCCCGCTGAGCCCCCTGGGCGGCCACAGCGGGAGCCGGGCCTCTGCTTGAGTCACGTTCAAGTTTCACTTTCCTCCTGCTGTTTAAATGGCCATGAAATCCAATCTTTCCCGAAGGGGACGGACTGCGTAGCTTCGTACAGTCAGGAGCACATGTTTGATGTAATTAGCTGTGGGTTGGCTTTAGCTGTGGTGGTTGGGGTTATGCCTGGTCAGGATGGAGAGCACTGGGGCAGAGCAGGTGTCTAGCTGGTTTGTACCGCTAGCCCTGACGTTTGTTTGCAGTATGTTCTGAAATTCTTTGCATACAACCCATTGTGTATTGTATGACTGTGGCTTTATTCCTCTAAATTCATGTATGTAAGCAAAAATAATTTATGTATTCTGTAGTCCTGCTGGAGTATTTACACAGTTTTAAATGTGTGACTAGAGTATTAATTTAGAAGGGTTTGGTTTCTCTTGCCAAGCAGCAATGAACAGATACAGATTTTGCAGCTCTTTCCAACTTACCTCTTCACATTTAATCAGTAGGCCTTGTATCCATATTAACACCTCATCTTGTATTAAAAAAAAAACAACTCCCACAGAATCTGGCCTTTACTGAATTTCCTATTAAGTAGCTCTGAAAAGTTTATTTGCAGTTAACTAACAAAGGAAAATTGGAAGCGTTCCAAGTCTTTATTTCTGGAAACTTGACTTGCAAGTCAGCAGAAAATTCAGTAAATAGATTTCTCCCTTGCTCTACCATCTCAGTATTATGGAGAGCTAAAACTAAACGTTTCTTCAAACTTTAAACCTAGAGTCTTTCTGATCAATTATCCAGCTTTCCTTGGATGGCTAGCTAAATATCTTCCTAGTTTTGTCTGGTTAGCTAAATACCTTCCTCCACACCCAAGTCCTGAATATTACCTTTAGTAGGTATCAGGAATATGGGGTTTCATTTCAGGCTCTTTCTTAGTTATAAAATTGAAAAGCAACACAGAGACATCCTTTCTCCTTTCTTTGTGAGTACACTGAAACCATTCTGATAGAATGCTAACGTAATGCAATGTTTTGTCTGAGAGTAGTGTGTACTGATGTAATTTTTATCTTCATGTTGCAACACTGTGTATGAAATAAACCCTCTTTGATTTATGTCAAAAGTCACTGCAATCATTGTGAGTACCTGCTCAGAGGTCTGACCCCTGCTAAGCACTTGTCCTGACTCACCTTGCACAAGTTATAAAAGGTATGTAATGAAACAGCTAATTAAAGTCAAGTTCACTGGAATATATACATATTATTTTATGTAATCAGACTTCAGAAACCATTTACTACTGTGTTAGAAGTACAAATTTACTCCTCCCTATCTTCCTAAAAATACAGTTTATTTCTGTTTGTTATCTTCAAATCCTAATAAAAACCAAATCATAAGCACCTTTTGAGATAAAGGAGTTGTAAGAATGGCAACAGATCTTTTCAACTCAAAAAGAAGAGCAAAGAAACAAAAAGAAACGGTGTCATGTGTCACCTGTAGAAATCTTTCACTTGAGACCTGGAACATTTTACCATTTAATGAGATTAGTAGAAATTTATTTGTCCCAAGACTGCTGTTAGTGATTGCTTTTCTTCTAGACTTTATACCTTCCTGCAAATTTCATTGTGCATTTTTATTGCCTTTACAGAGTGTCTTTGACCAAGAGAAATTTTAGAGTGGCTTTTCCAGGACCTCAAAATATTCGAACTGTAAAAATGATTCAGAGGTCGAGAGGAGTAATTCTCAGCAGTTACATCTGCAGTCAAAGGTCATTATTCCAAAAGAGGATTACATTGCATAATAAGGCTGTATTACAGGACTATAAATAAAGCTTTTGTATATGTTAGCCCACATTCAGATCATTAGTGGGCATTGTACACTTTCAGTGTATTTCTGACAGAAAATACAGTGGTTTTGCCCTTCTGACAGGCACCTAATTTTTTTTCTCAAATAGTTTCTATATGGAACACTTTTAAAACTGTTACTCATGGTTCTTCATAAGTACTTACATTTTCCTCCTACCTTCTGTATTTCTTGTCTCTCTCAAATCTCCTCAGATGTAGTAAGGATATATAGAAAGCTCTACTTGAAACAGTCCTAGGAAAAAAAAATAAAAGACTAGAAGGAGCATTGGTGGTGTGATTTAACCCCAGCCAGAAACTAAGTACTATGTAGCTGCTCACTCACTTCCTGGGGGCGTGTGGGAGGGAGAGGGGAACGGGAAAAAAGTTAGACATACGGGTGAAGAAAACATTGATAAAAAAATAAAGTAAAATACAATATAATAATAGTAATTAAAGGTGAGGTAACAAAAAGAGAGGAATAAAATCCAAGAAAACCAAGTGACGCACAAGACAATTGCTCCCACCTTCTGACTGAAGTCTAGCCCATCCCTGAGCAACAATTGGCACCTCCTGGCCAAATCCCCCGATTTAATTTACTGAGCATGGCGTATGGTATGGAACATCCCTTTGGTGAGTTTGTGTCAGCTGTCCTGGCTATGCTCCCTCCCGGCTTCTTTTGTGTCTCCTTGTTGGCAGAGTATGAGAAAACGAGAAGTCCTTGACTGAAAGTAAACACTGTTGAGCAACAGCTGAAACGTTAGTGTGTTATCAACATGATTCTCCTACTAAATCCAAAATGCAGCACTGTACCAGATACTAGGAAGAAAATTAACCCTATCTCAGCCAGAAACTTAACAACCTGCTTTGGCAAGCCAGCAGTAAGGACAGATAAGTACAGGGAAAAATTATTTCTTTGTTGTAGTTAATTAAGGTGACTCATTCTGTTTAAATATTTAAGAATGAAACTTGGGAAATATCCTTGTGTTAGGCTATGAGTGATCAGAGGATTTGGACTCCCTCATACTACTTTCTGAACTACTGTTGATTTTGGGAGCTCCATATCCTGCTGTGACACTGGGAAGGGGTTAGCTTCCAGGCCTACCAGTTTGGAAGAAGAGAAAGGGAATCCCTATGTTCTGATGCAAACATCCAGTTAACTACCTTTAGGGTGGTACTTGTGTGTCGTGTCTGACTTGCCCCATTAAGATATGTAGTCGAACTATTACTGACTGATGGTAGCAGTTGGGTGGTCAGTAGGTCACAGTACTCCAGGCAAGACCTCATCAGCCCTGAATCAATGGAAACCTTTACTTCATATGTTTGAACAATGGCAATGCCCTCCATACTTGTCAGCACAATGTTTGCTTTTTTGCAATAGTGCAACACTGCTAACTTCTGCTGGGCTTGCTATCTGGTATAACCCCAGGTCCTTTTGTGTGGGAATGGAGGCTGGGTGAGTTCATAGTCATTTAGGTTGGAAGAGACTTTGAAGATCATTGAGTCCAACTGTTAACCCAGCACTACCCAGTCCAACTCTAAACCATGGCCCTTAGTGACATGCCTACACCACTTTTAAATACCTCCAGAGCCAGTGACTAAATCAAGGATGGAGGTGTTCCTTAACCCTCCTTTTGCTGCTAATGTATTTATAGAAACATTTGTGTGTAATACATTCGTTTACTGAGTTACAATTTTTATAAATTTGTTTATTGGGTTGGCAATACCAAGTCAAATTTGGCAGGGACACAAGGTTAATTTTAAAAAAGATTAATTGTTTATTGATTTACAAACAGAATTGAAGCATTTTTAAAGTCTCTATAACATAAACATTTTACAGTAGTGGTAGCAATCCTGACTTGTGCTAGGTAATTTGAAAATGAAGTTAAATTTTTCATCATTGGGAGATATCTTTTTAGTTAGGCTGAAAGAGAAGCAAAAATTGAACTCTATAAGCAGTATGAGGATATTGTTTAATAATGATTTTTTGTTATCTAGAAGTGATTTTTATACCACAAAGGTGGATTTTTACTTCAAAATAGACAATGCACTCCTGAATTAAGAGCAGACTCTACGAGAAGGTTTGAAATGCCCAAGTGCCAGCACTCTGAGGTCTGTGCCAGCCTACCTGTCCCTGCCCACACTCCCAGGGCTCCCCCCAACCCTGCCGTGGTTCAGTACCCCATGTCAGCTCTCGGGGCCATCGATCACTGCCCCAGCAGTGCCACAGCCCTGCTTGTGCCTGGCCATGGGCCCCGCTGTCCTGGACCCTGACCACCTGCAGGCTGACTTGCCAGCCTGGCCTCAGCAGCCTAGTCACTACAGAGTCCCTCAGCGGTCACGGGGCTGTCCCTGACCCTGGTTACCCTCACCAGGCTGACCCTGCTTCACGTCCTCAGCTCAGCCTCAGTCCGGCCTCAGCAGCACAGCACACACGGACGGGGATGCCCTCAGCTGCCCCAGCCTGCCCTCCTCCTTCTGTGGGGGTGGTGGGAAGAGCCATGGCTGGTGAGACCTTGCCTGCCTTGCGGGCTCGAGCACAACATTTTCAAGCAGAAGGGTGGTGAGCACTCAAGCAGGCTGCCAAGAGAGGTTGAAGAGTTTCCTGCCTGGAGCTTTTCAAAACTTGACAAGGCCGTGAACAATCCAGCTTTGAAGTTCAGTTTGTTGACAACAGAAGGTTGGGCCAGATGAAATTCAGACATCCTTTCCAACATGGATTGTTACGTGATTCTGCGGGTAGTACTCTGCTGAGAGTGACAAATTCTCTGAATATGCAGGCATTTTTACAGGAATTTCATTAGAGCCACAAAAGACTGTTCCTCCTCATGAATTCACCACCTTTCTTTGATCCTGCTCTTCAATTTCTGACTCTCCTTCTATTTAGGCTTATATCTGTTTGACCAGTGGGATTTTTATTCGGAACTTACTTCATACTTTATCCCTTTCTCCTAAGGGTTTTATCCTACATGCCTTAAATCTAGTTAAACTGTTGAACTTCAACAACTAGTGGTAAGTATCCTAAGACTCCACAATTTTGGAATCCAGTTCTGGATTCATAGAAATACTAAAATTATTTCAGCATAACACATGCATAATATGTATATAAATCAATAAAACTGTAAGAATGCCTATTACAGTTTCTGTTAGTCAACATTTCACTGTCCAGGTGTCACAGGAAAAAAAGCCATACCTGGCCTAGTACATGTTGCTGGAGATGTTGAAGTGAGAGAATGTCCCCACACACATGGTACCATTAGGAACTTCCATCTGTTCTCAAGTCAGATGTAAATTAGGAAGAGACACACAGAAGTAGTTGCATGTCTACATAGCCACTCACTTATGCTTCACAGTAGGCCTGGAGTAGAATGAGACTAATTTTCCCATATCCCAGTGTTGACGTTTTGACTGGTAGACCATGTCCTTGTTATTATAGTAAATCTAGCACAAGGAAAATAAAATATGCATGCCACAGTGCAGCACATTCTCAGAAGATATTCTGGCTGTATGTATGTTTCAAGAAGATTAAATAATGCTCAAAATAAGCATCCAACCCTTTTTCAGTGTTTGTCCAAATACTGCAGTTTTCTAGAAATTTTTCTATTTCTACAAAAAAAACCCTAAGACTATAGAGGCCCAACTATTCACTTGTTGTTTTTAATCTCACAAGATCAAAACTAATGTGAGGAGTAACAGATTTGAAAGGGGATTTAAAATGCCAGTATTTTGAATATACAGACACTCTGGAGTGACTTAAATGACCTACATAATGGCGTGAAAACTCACATTCCTTCTCTTCAAACTATTCAAAATCAAGCAAATCTTCCTTGAAATATCCTGTTAAAATTAATTTCCTGAATTGTCTGGGGATGAGGAATGTAAAATATTTCCAGATTCCCAAACCTGCTTATCTGAAGGATAGGAAATCCTGATAGTGTTATCTTTTCATCACTAATGCAAATGCCTATATTTAACACTGCACATAGTTTCAGAAATTTGGATGTGCACATTTATTTCCATTTCAAATCTTTTAGAGGTATTTTGTGGAAGAATGTTTCAGATTAGGAGAATTAAAAATTTTTAGGCTGTTTGGTTAACTGTCTCAGAACAAATTTTTCTTGGCTTCATTTTAGTTGCGCTAACACTGAATTCAGAACTGAAGATTTTTGGATGCCAGAATTAAATTACTATGACTTTATGGTATGATTTGTATCTTAATGCTGGGAGTTCACTGTCTTGCTAGGAATAATAGGATTTAGAAAAAGGCACCAAACAGGACTTCTACTTAAATTGCTGTATCAGATCTATGTCCCAGCAGTAAGAGTGGAAAATCTTCAAGATTCCTTCCATTGTTTATAAAAAGAGGATGAATTCTTTCGGTTCTGCCAATTACAGACAAAATTTCAAACAACTTAAGCACCTTTAGGATAATTTTGGAATAGTATTAGCAAGTACACTTCTATTGTTTGCTTCCATGGATAAGTCTGGCACAAGAATTTTAACAGTTTAGCAGCAGACAAAGTGTGCTCAGAAATTTTCCTCTTTTAACTACGTCATCTCCTATACACAAGAGCCCTTGAAGGGCTTTTCCTTTTCCACATGCTAATTACCATAAATATTTTGGAGATTGTTCTACAAACTCTGTTTTGTTTTCCAAATCATTAGCAATGTTAAAAACAAACATTCTGACAAAAATGTTGGCAGAAGCTCAAACACAAGTCCTAGTTCATCAGAAACCCTTCCTTTTGCAAAGGGAACTGTGTGGGGTCATTTACATGCAGTTCACTTGCCAAAACACGTGAGGTTTAGCACATGAAATTCCAGCCATGCTTAGGTTTTTTATGTACAAATCATTTAGACAAGACCAATTAAAAGTTAAAATCAGTTGTATCATCAGACGAGAAGGATAAGGCCCTACTTTTTGGGGAAGAGAATTGCCTGCTTTAACAGGAGGCTGTACAGACTAGGTAAAGGAATCATGGGCATCAATGCCAATGATGCTTGGTTTGTAATTGCTTGTAAAAGGCCAAGACAGCTTCAGCGTGAGTACAAAACACAAGGGCAGAAGAAGTATCATGGAATGGCCTGGGCTGGAAGGGACCTTAAAGATCACCTAGTTTCAACCCTCTGCCATGGGCAGGGACAGTTCCCACTAGAACAGGTGGCTCAAAGGCACATCCAACCTGGTCTTGAACACTTCCAAGGATGGGACTTCAGCAGCGTCTCTGGGCAACCTGTTCCAATGCCTCATCATGTTCACAGTGAATAACTTCTTCCTAATATCTAATCTAAACCTGAAAGAGTTCAGTCTGAAGCCATTCCCCCTTGTCTCATCGCTACATGCCTTTGTAAAAAGTCCCTCTCCACCTTCCTTGTAGGCCCCCTTTAGGTATTGGCAGGCTGTTACAACGTCTTCCTGGAGTCTTCCCTTCTCCATGCTGAGCAATTCGTTCTATTTCACCCTGTTTTCATAGTTCAAAGCCCAGGATGTGGTTGCCTGACTGGGCTGCAAGTACACATTTACAGCTCATGTTGAGCTTCTTGTCAGCCAAACCCCCAAGTCTCTTCCCAGGACTGCTCTCAATCCTTTCTCCACCCAGTCTGTATTTGTGCTTGGGATTGTCCTGGCCCAGATGCAGGAGCTTGCACTTGGCCTTGTTGAATTTCATGAGGTTCACATAGGCCTATCTCTCAAGATTGTCCAGGTCCCTCTGGGTGACATCCCTTCCCACCAGCATGTCAAGCATACCGCACAGCTTGGTGCCATTGGCAAACCTGCTGAGGGTGCACTCAATCCCACTGTTTACCAACCTTAACACCTAAAACAGAACACTTGAGTAAGGGCTCATTGTTCATGCTTCATTAGAGCATCAAGATTGTTTCTCTCCAACCACTTTTAAGATGATTCTGACCTCATGGTTACTCAGGTAGTAGCAATCAATGTCCCATGAACTTATTCACTGATATATCTGTTCATCTTGTCATCTAAAGAGCCTTTCTATACAGTTTTATAAAGGCCCTCAAAGGTCTGGAGACTATAGCTTTACTACAATGGTTCTGCATACCGTAACTTCTTAATCTAAAACTAACAAGCATCCAGTAAAGATTACTACAGACATAACAATAAATTCCCATACCAAAACCCCAAAAGGATGCCATATTTCTAAGACAATATTTTGAAGATGAACTAACCTGTCATTTTGAAGTTTGACAATATTTTCCAAATAGCATTATGTCCTTTTTACAAAGTTAAGATTATTTCTTCTGACTTTAATTTGTAAAAATGTCCAATGTTGTTTTCTGTTGTGCAAAAGAAAAGAAATAACAGACTTTGTTTAAACAGCAGATTTTCTGGTTTCAAGTGGTCATGCACAAGATAATTCATCATTACTGTGGATTTGCAGTTACAGGGCAAGAATGACAGAGTTTCAGAAATAATGTGGCGTTGTTGCCTGTGCATAGCAATTAGTTGGTGGCCTAGTTCAGATGAGAGTTTCAGTGTCTTATAAAATGTCCAAAGAATAGCTGTCCTAGTTAATATAATTGACTGCAAGGAACAGCTGAAGGGCACAGTTTATTTATTTCAGGAAACATTATCCAAAAATTAAACAAATTTGGGCTACAAACAAGCTGCAGGGAGAAATATGAGTAAACAAGAAATTTTAGGTAGAGTAAATTTTGTAGACCGATAAAAACGTTACTGCACAGCATTAGATATCTTACCTGTCAAATAATCAGGTGTCTTCTTGCTTGTGAGCTGTTTTACAGATTCATACTTGTATGAAGAGACTTCTTGAAGAAAAACATTACTCAAAATGTGTTTAAGTGTTTATGTACAATAAGTAGATACATAAATAAATAGAGCTGCATACTGCTACTTGTTACTCTATCCTACTGTTACTGCTTGTAGAGTCCTCATAACTCTTCTAATGAATGCTCGCACCATAGGTTTCTCTTGTGGCCTTTCCCAAAACCTCTAAATCTCCTGTAAAAACAGCATGTTATTGATTTTCAGCTAATCCCACCTCTATACAGCCCGTGCAGTCTGTGCTGTGACATGCATCAAAAGGAAGGCACTGCTGGGGGAAGGACAAGAGCTACATGACTCAGAGGCCTCTTTACTAAGTGGTGCTAAGTAAATTAAAGTAATCCATTGTGTATGTGTATTATTTGGATTGAATATAATCTGCCATTTCATTACTCACTCATTTTCTATTGAAAGGACTTTTGAAACTGCATCTCACTCTGCCTCCCTCCCTGCAGCTGTAAGCATACAGTCAGACTTTCTTTTGCCAAGCTCTGTTTGGCAAAGAAGACAAGTTTCATGAGTCAGAAAAGACAAGGCTTTCTCAAAATCCTGGTATCATCTATCTTTTCTATATGGAAAAGTTCTTCTATGAACTTGCCCTGACAGTGAACAAATGCTGCACATTATTTGTGGTAGCTGAATTAAGGGTTCAAGTATTACCCTTGTCCCCCTGCAGTGTGAGATCCCCATCCTCTGAAAGCCAGAGCTTGTTCTACTTCTGATGCCCGTAATCTGTCGCCAAACCGAAGAGCCTTCATTACCCCAACAGTTTTCATGGTTGGTTTGCCATCACTAAATAGACCTGCAGGAGATGGATACAATGTGCACATAGCTGTACTGTGAACCTCTATGGCAATTTACCTCTGCACTACTCAGGTGCTCAGATGTATGAACCAACTCGTCATTTAAAAACGTAACAGTGATCCTACTGTACTGTGCTAATTCCGTGTGTTAAGAGCACTGGTCTGCAGAGAGGCAGTTATGGATTTATTGTGGTTGTCATATTCAAGTCCTGTATGCTGCAGCATCACGAGGGGTTTATTCCACCATAAATTTTTCAGCAGGAATAGATCACAACATCTTACTAGTTGATGCTCTGGCAGAAACTGAAAAAAGCAAATAGAAAACCAAACATTTGACAAATCGGTTTTGACAAATACCTTCAAATACATCTGCATGGAGGATGAGGAGGGGCAACAGTCTTCTAGCAATGCAGGTCTGTCCCAAAGCAAGACCAGTCACTGTGGCACAATGAATGTGGGCTATGTTCCCAGAAACCACAGTGTGGCAGAGGTACCATTGGCATAAGCTTTAGTATCAATTTATCCTTGGTAATGCAGACTGCAGGTAGTGGATTTGGACATGAGGAAAAAAGAAAAGGATATATGTGGTACTATTAGCATATGTTAAAGAGAAATGTCAGTATTCTTTATCACATGAAATAGTGCTTCTCCATCATAAGGTAACAGCTCTTGACTCATTAAACAGCCACCTAAAGGTGGTGGGCTCTTCCCCCCTTTTGTTACTGGAATTAAAAGAAAAATTAATTGCCTCCAGTGCAAGAGTCCCCAAATTTTTGCCACTGTGTGATGTAGATACAGCATAACTAGTGAAATATAGGTGGACTGGAAAGGAGTTTTGCAGAAGGCACAAGCTAATGGTCCACACAGTGCTTCCGTAAAGTAGGTAACTGAGTAGGCAGCATTTTTCTGTTATTCTTTTAACTGACTATAGTCAGTTTCCTTGTAATGAAATTATACTACATACTTGCTTTTACTTCTCTGATCATCTGTGCCTCAAAACCGAGCTAATTTGATTTCTTTCCTGCTAGAAATTATTTATTCCATCTGAGTCAGAATCCAGTGAGCGTTTCAGACCCCAAAGGAATTGTTTGTTCTAAGAACCAGCTACGTGGGATGTGTATTGAGTCCAGACTCAGACCCTTGAACAGATTGTTCAGCTGAAAAGGGGAGGGTAAATGCCCTTTTTTACAAGATATCAATCTGAACTTCTCTTTAAAAGATATCTCAATTCAAATGGTATAACGTGGCTGCTCTTAGGCCAGATGTTGGTATGTTCAATTTTAGCTATAAGGTCACACTATGGTTGGGTCAGAAACAGAATCTGTGAGAAATGTAATCTCCCTCTCAGAAGAGCACCACTGTAATCACTGTGTCCTAACAAGCATGACAGTGCCAAGATGCACTGAGAGGATGTTCAATTACATGTAGCATTTGCACAACATTTAATCTACAAACTGTTGTAAAGACCAAGTGAATAATCTTCATGCCACCTACCTGGAAACGTGTAGTTGCACTTTCTCACGTTCATTTTGCAAAACATTATGCTGAGTATTGAGTACCCTGAATCTCCTTTGGTTTTCCTATTACTTTTCTAGAACTGTGCCTTTAAATGATTTAGCAGCTTTCAAATACACATAGCTAATGTATATGTAAAGGCATAGTCCCTTCCCCTCTGAGTTTTAAATCTGAGGTCCTTATCCAGCAAATATTTCTCTGCATATTATATTTTCATATGTGTGAGAGGTTCACATTAAATTTCCACTGGGAAATATTTACAGAAAGACCACACCTGCTGAGCTTCAGCCTTTTGGCAAGTGCACTATAGAGGCCTAATGGGAATTAATGGAGAAGAAACGTTGCCTGCATTTAAAAACGGTGTGAACCCTCCAAGCTCTGAAGCTATGTGCAAGTTTATATTTAGATAACCTGAAAGCTCTGCATATAAATTGTCAGGGAGAATTAATGAATGGTGCATGTGCAGTATATCAAATATTTGGTGTTTCAGCCGCTATTTTCATATGCACCAAAGCGCATGCGTGTACGTTACTGAGGGCTGTATACGAGACATGTTAAAAAGACACATTATTTGAATGTATCTGAATGCAGAAACCAGTGACCCACTTTCTTTAATAACTGGGAAGCACTTTTTGTGTTCCAGCAAGTATTTTTAAAGAGGTTTGTGAATCAAGCAATCCTGAGACTGTTCATACTAGAATGTAATACTGATTTAGATACTGTAATGTAATACTGTTTAAAAGAAATTAAATGCTAGTTCTGTCTCAGCCATGGCTTCAGTTTCTATTTTTTTCCCTTGGCCACATTTTTTCATGGACTCTACTGTAATGTAGAAGCTGTGTCGTGTTTTACGAAAGAAAAACACTGTATAAGAAGTATATATCTTTATCTTACCTGTGGACTCCATGCTACAGCTGTAAATCTCACATTTCTTCTTTTTTACTTATTTCCCATGAGAGACAGTATGAAGATATTAATGGCTTTGGCATGGTATGTGTTATTTATTTATATCCTAAAGTTGTTAGCAGTTGTCTTAATAAGACTGAGAGCTCTGCAGCTCTTGACAGCCTTGCAGTGGCTTGGTCCCCTTTCCCTTCTCACCCCAAGCTCCTTAGTAGGTCTGTTATTTCATTTGGGGTTAAGGTACACCATGTCTCTTAGTTTTACCTCCTGAATCTTCTTCCTTAAACCTAGAGATGCCATTCATACAAATTTGTAGCATGATAAGCCTTCCCTGTTGTCTCTAAAAATATATTTGAGATCTCAAAATACTTTCTCTCAAATGACGATCCAGATTTCTGTACACCATAGATTTAATTCAAGATATATTAAAAAGACTCTGCATGCAGAAAAGATTTTATATCTGCCTCTATATTTAGCTTTTTTTTTTTTAACTGGTAACTGAACCATGTATTGTAACAGCCTGTTCATTTCTAAAGAGCAGTGATCCTGTCTCCTGCAGAGGCTGCTTCACTATGAACTCCCTCCTGCAAGGTGCTGAGCACTCTGGCCCTCATTCATCCAAGTCTTTAGATACTGAGCTGCTGGACTAAGATCAGTGCCTAACACTTTTCAGGATATAACTTTGTCCCAAGAAGGATTGCTCATCCTTTACTCCTGTCAGAGGGTGGGTCCTAAATAAAGGAAATAATCTTGTCTTTCTGTTTTGTTTGTCTAGCAGAAGAGAGACTATTAACCTAGACGGAAGGGCTTCAAAATCAGCTCAGCTTACAGTATCCCATCTGCTTTGCTCTATAATGTTGTTAAGGTTATGATAAGCTGTATATTTCTGTGTAAAAGTTAAATTAATAGCAAAAATAAATTAATACCAAAAAATAATCTAACACACTCTAATTTTGTTATTATTTCATCAAGCAATAATGAACTGGGAATTTGCCCAGTATATTAAAAGTATACTTAATAAATCCTACATTTTTCTTGTGGCTCCCTTCCAAATCAGCATATTTTGTGATTCTGTGAATTAAGCACTTAGATGTATGTGGACTGCACAGGATAACAGTGAAATAATTGATTCATGTTTGTGATTACTAGTGAACCAATTAAAACCAGACCTTTTCTTGGAAGGCAGGAAGGCAGTGCAACTTTGACTTAGGACTTACACAGTAATTTAGTCTGTGAACTGAAAGGAGAGCCGGAAACTATTTCAAACATACCGGGCATATGTTCTTTAGGAAAGGAAAAGTTTCGGATCATCTAACTGGCGCTCATATATACACTGCATTTTAGTGTGAAAAAGGAGAATAAATTTTAAATGTGGCAGTGGTGCCATCCCAAGTCACTCACTTCTGTATCTTATAGCTGTTTGTGGAGGCAACAGAGCAGCTCAATTTAATTAAAATTAACTACTTTCCAGTGGACTTTTGCTAACTGAAGTAATTATCTGCACTCTGTATGATGCACACAGAGCTATATACCAGCACGTAGAAGTGATACAAAAAGGCTGGAGGGGTGGAATGCCAGCAATAACTTCACTTGGTAGTGGCACTATAATCTTGTCCCTGAGGTACCAGTGGAAACCTGCAAATTTGTTTTCAGTGCAAATGGAAAACAAGTGTTAAATAGACCCTTTCTAGGTAGATAGAAGAGCTTTGTACTTGACTCTGGAAAGAACTTGACCTTCTGCCAGAGACCCTGCCTGTGGACATGAGGAATTTTGCAATTACTAGCTGTTCCATTTGTCAGCAAATACATTGTTGTAGAGAATGCTGAGAAGATATGTTTCTTCAGTCTGTAAAGTGGTTGCATGAGAAAAGCCAGCCAGGCAAGAAGGGGTATAATGAAAAGCAAAAACACTCAAAAATCATTGAAGTTATTAAGGCATAACACACTATGTAATATATTTTGTTTCTTAGGAAGTGGTTTGCAGGTGTTTGCAAATACTGTCTACTAACTATTCTGCAGTAATTGTACTTGTCCTCTAACTAACTTATTTCACTCTTTGGTTTAAGTTTCAGTTTGCATGTGATTGCACATTTCCCAGGTGCTGGAGCCAAGATTCCCCTGCAGCCTATGGTGCAGATCATGGTGAGACAGCTGCCCCTCAATGGGAGTTCACGGTGTAGCAAATACTCACTGTGGAGCAGATACCCCACTGTGGAGCAGATAGACCTCACTCTGGAGCAGGGGGATGCCTGAAGGAGGCTGTGACCCTGCAGGAAGCCTGTACTGGAGTAGGCTCCTGGCAGGACCCATGGCCTCATGGAGTGAGGAACCCACACTGGAGCAGCTTTGCTGGCCCCATAGGAGACCCAGGCTGGGGCAGTCTGTCCTGTAAAGGCTGAACCCTGTGGAGGGGACCAATGCTAAAGCAGTTTCTGAAGAACTGCAGCCTGTGGGGAGGACCCACTTTGGAGAAGTTCATGAAGGACTGTCTCCTGTGGGAGGGACCCCATGCTGGGGCAGAAGAGCATGAGGAGTCCTCCCGTGAGGAAGAAGGACTGGCAGAAGCATGTGATGAACTGACCAAAACCCATTCCCTCTCCCCTTGCACTGCTGGAGGTGAGCAGGTGGAGATTTTAGAAATAAAGGTGAGCCTGGGAAGATGTAGGGGTGAAAGGGAGGCAGGTTTTAGATTTATTCTTATTTCTCATTATACTATGCTGATTTGATTGACAATAAATTAAATTAATTTCCCTAGGTTGAGCCCATGACAGTAATTGCTGAGTGATCTCCCTTGTCCTCATCTTTACCCAGGAGCCTTTAGTTGTATTTTCTCTCCAATGCCCAGGTGAGGAGGGGAATGATAGAAAGACTTCTTTGGGCACATGGTGTGCAGTCAGGCTCAACTCACCTCTGTCAGTAAAAAGATGTTTTGTAAGTCCAATCTTTGGACATGTGACAAGATGGCATTTGTAATGTTATCCAGATAATCTGTAGTGATTTAAAATCCTATTGTAGTTTCTGTATCACTAGTTTTATTATTTGATTAAAATCCAGCAGAGCATTAAGGATTAAATTTGCCTGAGGATGAATGATTTACAATTAGTTAGAAAAAATAAAGGTATTAAAGAATATGCCAGGTTAATTTATTTGACAAATGAGTGCAAAGCTACTTACACAAACATTTCAGAACAGACCAGCACCTAGTAGGTAATAAATTTTGCAGAAGTAATGAAAAAAGTAATTAGTTGAGAACCATAAAAACAATGCCAGGAGGTACAGATAAGATCTATCTCACTAAGAACGCAGGGGCTGGCTTCCACTGCACCCCACAGTTGTGCTGGGTCCCTCCAGTGGGTGACAATCTGTAGGCCAAGGGATCCACTGGTAGGGAAGAGATGCTATACTTAGCAGTTAGGACATGGTATGGTTGTATCCAGCCTGGGATTTGTACAATTAATTTGTATTACAATACCTGCTAATGCCAAGCTTTTTGTATTTTCTATTTTAATGTTAATAATACTACTGTAATATTGACATCTAGCCTTCTGGAACACTTCATGTTCTTAATTTGTTTATGGTGGCAACATTTATTATTTTACAGTAAAAACTAGGAAACATCTAGTGGTGATTGATTAAAGCCACTCACTGTTTGAATTTGATCATGATTTTGCTATAACAACAGGATCAACAGCATAATTTGCAGCACTTCAAATGTAGCACTTGTAGCACTTGTAGCACTTCAAACTCTTCCAAAAAGTCTAACTGTGCACATTTATGTCTGTGGGTCTTGTTACCTTAGGTAACAAGGTTGTTGCCTAAGTTGGTTGCATTTAAATATTAAGTGTTTGTATGTTCCATACCCATTACTTCACATAGATATTAATTTTGACAGTCCTAAGCATTTTAGCTAAACTTCTAAACTTTGAAGTAAAGGTGTTGCTAGGCTTCTGGACACACTGAAGTGGGAAGACAAAGAGACAATAACCTGTACGGCCAACAATACTCAATCATTTCTAGCTTCCATTAAGGACAATGTACTTTTTTTGTTGAATTATGCCTCTATATCTGGGGTTTTTTATAAATGTCTTCTTAGCAGGTAGGAAGGACAGGCAGATTATGGGAAAGGCAGTACAATTGGAAAGTGTATCACTGCTGTAGCTGACAAATAAACAAACCATGATTTTACTATAGAAACCACACAGGTTGTCTCTGCATTGCTGCTAGTCTCAGTCCCTGCAGACACAGGGTCTGAATCCCTGCTCCTCTTTGTGGGCCTCAGGGCTTGGGGGTGGTATTTTTTATGGCTCCTTAAAGAAGGTCGCACTTCCCTTTGCAGTCATTGACTCTACAGGGAACTGCATTTCCCGCAAGGACCAGAAACATCTCTTTTGTTACAAGAGCAGGGACCTAAAAAGGACATATCTAGGGAATGGCCACATAGCTTCCTCTGAGAGATGTGTATTTTCTCCCTAATCTTTGCTTTATAATTCTCATTACTAAAAAAAATAATGATAGAGGACTTCAGCTAATCAAAGGCTCATCATCAAAAGCAGATATGAAGTGAGGAAGGCCAGTCTGATTCCACTGTCCCACACTGAGCTTTTGTCTAAACTTGCAGAAGCTCCTCATTGTACCAGAAAAGGTCACAGGGTGGTTTCAGGCCTCTCCCAGAACGACTCCTCTCTGTCCTTGGGAGTGGTCAGGGGAAGTTTGGGAATTAGCAATGAGCATTGTTCTGCTTGAGTCTTCTGAGTCCAGTCAGAGCTACAGGTTTGGGTGCCCCTAAAATGCAATTGTAGATACTCTTTTGATTGGTGTTAATATTCCCTGTCCACATAATATCCTGGTGGTCACAGTAGCCACCAAGTAATTTGGAACCTTTTGCACACCTCCCTTCTCAGCCTAGTGTGGCTTGACGGCTTCATGATCTTTCAGATCTTCCATGTCTCACAAGAGAGAAGGTGCATGTACTTTAAAAGCCTGGAACAGATTTTGCTCCTATAGGTTTGTCCAAACCACTTTTGATTTATGTGAACTTTTAGAATCCACAACATTTAAGAGGATTCACAGGTTAATTATGTATGCTTGCAAAGGTACTTGTTTTGTTTATTCTGCGTCTGTTACCTGCTTGTTTCATTTGAAGTTACTTCTTCTGAAAAAGACAGTGGAAAATCATACCCTATTTCCTATCTCCATTCTGCACAGGATTATATAAACCTTTATCTTTTTCTTCTATATCAGCTGTTGTCCAGAACAAGTTTTCCATTCTCTCATGCTCAACCTGTTTGATACTATGCACCCTCTTTGTTGCCATTCCCTTGATTTATTTTATAATTTCTGAGATGGATAAAGAGAATTACACATCATATTCAAAACGTGGGGACATCTTAAATTTATTTTGTGGTAGCATAGTACTATTTTTGGTTTTTTTTCTCTATTCTTTCCTAGTAATTCCTAACTTTCTGTCTCCTTTGACAGCTGTATAACCATGAGGTGGTATTTTCATAGAAGCATCTATTTATATGGCATGATTACAAGCCATAATGGTAATTATCTACTCTAAGTATACCACTGTATGTGTTAAGCTGAAATTTTTTCTTCCCATACATATCACTTTATGGTAATCTCTACTCAGTTTTATCTGCCATTTTATTACCTGGACACTCAGTGAGTATCAATCACATCACACTTGCCACATATTTTTGCAGCCCTTCACACTGGCCACCATTTTTAATTTACCTGAGTCGCTAAGTATACAAAGTTGCTAAGTATGCAAATATTGTCTGTGGTACATACTTTGTCCTAGAAGGCCTTTCTTGGATTTAGTTTATATTGTAAGAGTTTGAGAGAAGAGAGTGTACTGAGAGAGGAAATCTTCAAGAAACTCGTGCTCGTGAGAGGAAAATCTTCCTCTTCCTTCTCCTTCCATGCTGGACTGTAGCTAATTTTAGAAAAGGAAGACCTCACAAGGCTCAGAGGGGGATGTCCAGGTACTAGTGGTACCTTTCTCATTTCTTCCCTACATAGTTGGATGTCTTCAGCAGTTAGAGAAACCTAATACATCAGCCTTCATATGTCATCTCCATGAGCTAAATTGCCAGGAAAGTTAATTATCTAGCTTCAGAAAAATTTCCTAAGAAATCAAACCATTTTTCCAGATGCCTAGACCTGAGACTGTAGAATGCCATATTGAGAGTAGTCAGCAAAAGCTAAAGGCCAAGGTTATATAGTAAAACTTCCTCTTAGTAAATGAAAAGGGAATTTAGCTGTTGGCTTTAATGAATGACAAAATGCAGTGGTTAGGCTTGGGAATTATGCCCTTTTGCAAGCATGCACAAGGATGCTGGAGAGCTGTCTTTCTCATCCAGCATCCAGGTTCCCTGATTCCCTACTTTTTGCACCAGCCTTCTCAGTCCTCTTCCCTTGTCTCACAGAATTAATGTTGACCTTGTAGAGAAAAGCTGATTCCTCATACATCTTCTTCCCTTATCCATCAACAACTAACCCTAAAGACTATGGCAAAGATTTCTAGTGCTAGAAGTCCTCTTTCCTTTGGGGACAGGAGTCCAGGGGGAATTTCCTGCCTCTTCATCTCGAGCAGGAATGGGTTCTTATTTACTAATCCTGTCCATGTCCTCAGGCATATATTCCCAGACTCATGAGTTTTCTCTGACTCCCTTCTGCCAAGCCTGCTGCATTCAGTGACTGATCTTGTATCTAATTTCACTAGTCACAGTTTTCCTTGGCAAAACGCTAAAGGGTTTTAATTGGCTGATGTCATTTGTCTAGTTAATTATTGGGTTTGGGGTTTGTTTTTTTTTCATACAATTGATATCTCTGCCAGAATTGCAATAGCTATTAACAGAATTGTGGTTAGTTCATTAAAATACAAAATGTTGAAATACATTATGATATTGTGCTTTTGCCCTTAATTACTAAATTATTTCATATACTTTATTATTATGAGAAGGAGTTTGACAGCCAGATACAGTAAAAATATTAAGGTATTCCAAAATTAGATCAAACCCCAATGCTGTTTCCATTTGAAACCTGAAATTACATGTCTAAGTCTGGCAGGAAATACACAGACAGCTAAAGGAACGGTGACTGTGTAAAACACTTATGTGATTATACCAGCTCATGAATTTCCCTGTACTTACTAATTTTGTGTCTTGTTTTCAGCTATATGTGTTATAGCACGAAGATCTGACAAGATATGAGCAAGTCTTAGTAGTGAGGATGGTTAAAAGAAGAGCCCTTTTGCATGGGTAGAATCTGAAGTAGGATATCTTGCAGACTTCCTTATTATGCTGTTCATTTATGTAAGAACAGATCAAACATGAATGACATTTATGTGGATTTTTTGCATTCTCCAAAGTCGTGAAGTGACAGAATAGGCCTATAAACTAAAGATTGCTGCTTAATTGTCTTTCTGTTAGCGGCTGGAGGTTATTACAATTCTGAAGTTTATATAGACCTGTCACAATTTTTGTGCTTAGGATTATCTTGTACTGGAATTCCAGATCAGTGGAAAGCATAGAAGCAAAAGAAATACAAAACTATCATGAGAAATACTGGATAAAAAGAGGGAAAGAGGCAAAGAAGGAAAGAAAAAGAAAGAAAGAAGGAAAGAAAGAAGGAAAGAAAGAAAGAAAAAGAAAGAAAGAAGGAAAGAAAGAAAGGAAGAAACGAAGAAAGGAAGGAAGGAAGGAAGAAAGGAAGAGAAAGAAAGAAAGAAAGAAAGAAAGAAAGAAAGAAAGAAAGAAAGAAAAAGAGAAAAGAAGGAAACTGCCATTTCTACTAAGCTAGCAAATATAACAACTCAAAAGTCAATGTTCTTGCAACTAAATTGGATGCATGGTTTGATAAGGCGTATGACAGCACAGAACACCGTCGTCTCTTCTTTGCAATTGATATAGTGGAGAAAGGAATTTGTGTAAATAACCACCCCTCACATACCAGAATTCTTCTCTTAATCTGTTCTTTCTTGCAGAGAAATGTAAAGCAGTGGCATGGGAAGACAGAATGATAAAAATTTAAGTCTATTTATTGTGAGATATTTAATCTTAAGACACAATCTCTGATATGTATTTTGAAAGTGATAGAACAGTGTGGATCCAATCTTCCCATAAAAGATGAAACTCTGGAAATCTTGCAAAGACAGATTCCACTTTAAAAAAAAGATCTGGATTACCATTCCCATTTACAGAAATATTTCATGTTTAAAGTATCCTAAAAAATTACAGAGGAAGCATTAGGACCACAAATCCCAAGCTTTCAGACCTTATTATAAAAATCTTTGGACTTTAATCCTTTTATTAAGGTTTCATAGTTATTTCCCTGCAAGAACACAAGTATTGCTTGGAAGATATATAATAAAAAAATTATTATTACCTTGCTGTTTGGGTGTATTTTTTTTCTTCAAATCTTTCAAAATAATTTATTCTTTAATGAATCTTCTAATCCTAAAATGTTGATAATTTTTAAATTACATTTCAAAAATATCTTTAATTGTACTTATTCACAACCCAAATCCAGAAATAAAAAAATGAGTTCTTCTCTAATTTTCACCAGTAGGAGAGAGTTGCAATAAAATAGCTCATGGTTAAGTGCACCACAGTGAGAATGGGATTTACCTCATCTAAATTTAGCCACCTAAGTGTTTGGCAACTGTGAAGTATTCCAAAAAGGTAACTGTAGCCATTCAAACTAATCTTTCTAGGCTCCCTCTATAGTTCTCGGCAGATTAAGAGCCAAAAATCCTAACTGCTCTGCACTGTCTCTTGAAAGCCTAAGTAAAGGCTTCTCCTTTGTCCCACATACCTTACTGGGCCTCCTCATCTTCAGTCTAGTCATAAAGTTTCCTTTGAGAGCTCCTAGAAACAAAAATCATCTCACCTTAAAACAGATGGAGTTGACAAAGCTACAGAATATTGTGATCTTGTAGATTGAGCTACTTTTTCCCCTCCATTGCTAAATACAGTTTCTGGAGGAAATTCAGAGAAAGACAATTCCCTTAATGAAAGAGAGACATTTTAAGTCAGAGGTACTGACAGCTTTGAAGTAGCTTACATCTGTGTCTCTCAGAAAGAAATCCAAACTGCCTACCTGGCACACACAGAAGAAAATAATTTGCAATTACTTTGACTCTGGTCCTGTCTTAGCTGAAACAAATAAACAAATGGCCATGTATTGGGTTTAAGGTTGGTTTGAAGGTTTAGTTTGTACTGAAATAGTTGACTTAGAACAATGGCTGGAATGAACAATAATAACAGTGAGGCATCTCATTCTGGTAGTGCTTATTCCATTACACTGATATTGATACACTGAGTGCATTAAAGTGTTATGAAAACAGTCGACAAAATGAGGCAAGACAGGTCATTAATTTTTAAATAAATGCTACTTCACACAATTTATTTTATTATATTACTTTTCAAGAAACTCATTATGGTAGTATTGGTTCAGTTATTTTAATATTTTTATGCAAACTGAAATTTATTACTTACTAGCTATATAAATTCTATGGGCTCATACTCTATGCTTCTAAAACTACTATGATGTCAATCTGTGTGCAATTTAATTTTTAAAGAATGCACTGGAAAAAAATGGCAGCTATGATAACAATGGGCTGTTAGAAAAATAGCTCAAATGGCATTTTTTCCTTGGCATATTCTTTAATAGGTTTATATTATGTGGAGCTTAGGTCAATTAAATGTAAAAGCAGGTCTTTTTTATTAGTTCTTTCTTATTGAATGGGTATAAATGATACAGTGTAAAAATTAACAAAGCTTTATATAATCTCCCTTAGCTACTATGCCTGGTGCTGTGATAGGGCTACTGATTGTAGGTTTGTTCAGCTGATTTCCTGCACATTCAGGGAACACAAGATGCTTTGGAGTGAATGAAAGTCTTAACAGTGAGGCTTGCATCTGTTTCTGTGTGCTTGTGAATGCCCAAACTGGGCAAAAATACCCAGGGTAGATCATACGGCTATCATCTATTTATTTAAAATAAGCGTCCTTTTTTGTGTAAAGGCAGCCCTAGACTCTGTTTTTCACCTTTTCTACCATATGACTGCAGTAGTGACTATCCCACAAGTCATCCTCTACAGGACTTTCTCTAACTACTTTCCTACCTTCAGGAGAAATGACAATCTCTGTCTGATATTTATGAAATTATTCTGCCCATAGGTATGGACCTGATCACTCTCTATCAATCAGAAATGCCCAAAACCTGCTGACATTTCATCAAACACATTACAAGACTCATCAAGTAAAATATCTGAGAAATATAAAGAGGGGCCAGTGGTGAGGGGGGCTGAAAGCCCAGTGGGCTCCATTGTGGGTTCTCCATCCTGTGAGATATATTGGATTGACTGCACAACTACAAAGCACAGAGCTTAATTTTGCAATTGTGTAATAGCACTGCATATGAAATCTAGGAAGCTATTTCAGACTGGCTAAATTGATTTAAGGTCTTTATCGAATAACTCTACCTAGGGACTAAAATCAACCTGGGTAGAAAGGTCTGTGCCAACTGTTTCAATCCCACTGTTGTATGCTGCGAATGAAAGAAGAGTAAGAAGGTTTTGACTAAACCAATTTAGTTTTTGATTAACAGGGTTAATAAATAAATATTTGTTCTTTTAACTGCTGTGATTTGATTATCACCTTTCCAATTGGGTGATTTGGAAAAATGATGACTTAACCATGTAATAGTTTTAACCCACTGATGTTTTGATTCAATATTAGTTAAAACCTTGCTTTCAAAATTATCTTAATTTCTACACAGACAACCGACATTTTTAGTACTTCAAGTCTAAGCAATAATTTCAGTTTTGTAATGTTTGCTTCTTGCAAAACAATGGAATTTGACTTCTGCAAACATTAGCAGAACTGGTTTGTTCTTTGGATAGCAGAATTGAAAAATAAAAACTATGTAAATTAACAGAGGTACATAAGCTTGACCCACTCTTCAAATTAAAACCTTCATCCAGTAGTATTTCACACTTTTAGTAATTCACAATGGTAATTCACAATCATCTCTTTTTAGAATTATATCTTAGAAGTAAAAAAACTCTTTTATTGAAGGAAAATATGAATATTTTATATAAGGAGAAATTTTCCTGTAATCATCTCAAAAAAGGCTCATTCTAGAATCAATAAATGAGACTAACCAGTTGTCATTCTGTATGTTTTACAAGAAAGAGCTGATTCAGTGGAACTGAGTGCAGTGTTTCCAATTCTTTCTGGCAAGTGGATGAATAAAGAAGTAAAGAATGAAGTCAGGATCACACCATGGGAATATCATCATATTTTTCTAATTAATTCCATTCAAGAAAACCTTAATTGAATATTTCAGAGTTAAAATAATGCTGCTAAGCAGCAATGCAATTTGCTGAAGTCAACAAAACATGACTGTGATAATGTAAAGAAAAATTCAAAGACAGTGAATTTTCCCATTAGTTATATCTTATTCCCTTAGGATTTTATTTTCTGTGCTTTAGTTTTTAACCTCAGAGTCATATTCATGTATTATTAAATCACTAACAACTGTTGTTTAAAAATCTTGGTTTCCTGAGCCCAGTTAATAATCCAGATGAGCAGTCTTCCTCCCTAGGGAAATTTTCCTATGCGGAAGCTTCTATGACCTCCACTCAAACAGCTTGCACACATAATTATGTTTTTGATGGGCTCTACTTGTACACATAATTTGAAAACAATTTGTAGTGAATTTTGTCTGGAAATTTGACCCATTACTTTTACTTCTTTACTTTTACATCACCCATTTTAGTAAGTAAATAATACATTTTTTTTTTGCCAGGGGATACTCAAATTAATCAAATAACTATTAAGTTATGCACTTGACATCCTTACAGATAACATATGCCTGCATTATTTGGCAGAAGGCAAAAGTGTATTGTGAGCAACGCTTCATATCTATGAACAGTTAAGCTAAGAGGACAGTGGTTGTGCTCTTCTAGGCCTGTGTAGCCACACATTTTGGAACGTTTGAATACATTGCTGAATGAATTTCAGCGGCAATTAAATTTATGAGGTTTACAGAGTGCAGATGCCCCCTTTCTAAATACTGATAGCTGCCACATCCCCATTCAGGCCCTTAGCAGGTTCCAGGAAGAAATGCAAACTAGTCCTTAAGTAATAAGTATCCATTGTTCAAAAATTTTGACATCTAGAAATCTCTGGTCATGTGCAAAATCCCAAGCCAGCCAGACTGGGCCTTTCCTTTTTAATTCCTCCCCTGTGGTTTGACAGATCTTGTAGGAAAAGTGCAGATGAGTTGATGTGACCACTCTATAACTTTGCTCAGCCATTCTGAGGTTCAAACAGTCCACCATGGGCTGGAGTAAATGTCTACACATTGTAAAATCTTCCTGGGTTTGAGAAAAACAGGTAAATCACTGGAACAAGGAATTACAAATGAGCTTGGAGAGGATCTAATGGGACCTTAATCCTCTAGAAGAGTTTTACATTATCCTAGAGAACTCACTTTTATTGTGCTGTTAGCAACTGGGAAGCCTTTCTCCTGGCTGGATGCTTGTTTAACTTGGAAGGCCAAAGCCATTTTGTTCTGTAGTATGTGTTTAAATTAGGCATATAGTCTTCAGCATCTATTTCCAAAGGAAATCAAGGGACCAGCTATTTCCATATATTTCTGGCATGCTACAGTTATTTTTCTAATCCGTAACTACAAATGGTGGCTTCCTACTTTTACTCAGCACTGACTGTCAAAAGGTAAGGAAATACAAAGCTGATACATGGTAAACGAACTATCTTTTTTTTAAAAGCTCATATTAGAGATAATTGAAATACAGAACAATATCATCACAGTCACTTCTGGACATGGAAAAATGAAATAATGCTTTCTGGAACAACAAAGGTATCTTTTGTTCTCTGAGATAAAGCTGCTGAACTAACTAAATATGCTTAAACAGGAACTGCTTGTAGACTGTATCTTGAATGCCAATTTTCAGATGAGGATATATTTTTAGATGCAGTTCATTAATTGCTAAACTGAAGATTTTCAAGTGGAAGTGCAGAGCTGTTGCTGCAACTGTGTGCTAAAGTAATTGTGATTAAAACATAACAGGTAAAGGCACAAGCGGAGCAACTGCATATATTTAGATCTCTTCCTAAACCACTATTGTGACAACTGAAATAATGCATGTGCACATGCATTTCAACCCATTGAATGCTGCAAAAATTAATTATTTGTGTTATGATTGCTTATATAATCTCCACCTCAAACCAGGACTCTACAGTCATCTGCTGATATATATTGTAAATGGAATAGAGACAGAAATGAGACTACAAAGAGATAATAAAATAATAATGGTCTGCGTTCTTGGTTTTGCTTGGTTTCTGCTTGTCAATTGCCTAAGCGTGAAAGGTATTCTTTGTGTGTCACAGAAAGGGAGAGGTTCAAGCAAGCATCTGAAGGGGTCTTATGAAGTAAAAGAGAAGCTCCTTTTGAAGTGAAATGGAGAGAGCCAACAGCAGAAGCAGGTGAAGTGTGATGGTGTTTGCTCCAACACAATATGTGCAAAACTGGATGATGGTACAGGCAGTGAGAGGAATTTGCATCATAATAATAAGCAACACCTTAATGAATATAAAATGGGGAACCATAAGCCACAGGTGAGGACATTAAGCTCATACTTGCTGTGGTGGGGAAGAGTTATACACTGAGCAGTCCCACAATTTCTGGTAATAATCTGAATGTGTATAAATGTTTGCCTCCATTGCAAGCAAGATGAGGTTTGTAGAAGTACAAGAAGCAGGCAAACCCCATCTTAGGGAGTTTTGGCAAAACATACAGCTAAGGAGGATTTGGTAACCGAGGCACTTGCAGCTTTTAGTTTAAAAATCTTGGCTGAGCAGAAGTATGTGGATGGGTGATAATTCTGATGAGTATCAGTTTTCCATTGCAAGTTGGGGCTATAACTTTCCATTTATTTTAACTTGCATGAAATTCATTCTAAAGTCAATCTTCTCACATCTGTTTTGTTTTAATGTTGTTACACTCTGCAAGGAGACTGTGGTTTAGAGAGTTAATCAGAAGCAAAAATTGTAATGGGTAGAGGAGGAGAATCTATGTGGTTATTGAATCCTCACCATTGTTTTTCTCTCTGGAGATGTGCTATAAAGTGAAGTGAAAAAGAACCCCTTTCACTACCTTACTTTGAGCTTTGGGTTTGTCTCCCTTACCCTATTAGCTGTACCAGCAAGCAGACCAAATAAATGAATAGGGATGAATATGATATTGGTATCAAATAATCCAGAGACTTGTTGAAGATACCACTGAAGATACAATCTCTAGTATATTTAATTCAAAAAAAGCCACTCAAAATGAAATTTGCAGGTATTCTGAGATAATAAATAAGCCAATATGGTACTTTTTGATTTGTTGATACCTCTGGAAGTATCGGTCTGATTTAAACTACTTCAGGTGCTACTTGTGTCCTGCTCTGCACTGTTTGCATTGCGTGTTTTATTGTCTTATAGTTGAGACAATCTGCAAGAGAATTGTGAGGCGGGAATGAACAGAAGCAGAACTTTTTCCCAAAAAACTTGAGCTTATATCATGGTTAATTCAGCTCTTATTTTTCCAATTACCCTCCAGCTTTATGCCCAAATTTACAGTTTTCCCAAGCAACATCAGAAAAAGAAAACGATAACAAGTTTTCTAATTCCTGTCATCTGGTTTTTTTTTTCATTTGTCAGAGAAGTTAACATATTTTGTTAATTTGCCTGCCACAGGGGGAAAAAAATGCATGCTGTATCTTCCTTCTTCTGTCTTTCCTCTGTCAGAGTAGTGCTCCTCTGAGAGAGACCCCAGCGAGTCTTTTTGTGACTGCATGAGGGTGCACCTATCCTGAACCTGGGCATGTTATGAATGACAGTGAATGATTGCTTGACAGTCTTAGGATATGTTTTTACTAAGATAAAAGTCAAATTTAGGTCAGACTTTAATGGGGAAAAAAAGGGTAAAATTATCCCTCAATAGATTGTTCCTGTTTATCTATGGGTTGCCTTTGAGGGTACTTCTGCCTGTAACCTCTTGAGAATGATGCTAGATCTACAGAAATCCTTAGGGCACGGTTGGAATAACCATCAGGAGATGTGATTCTCTTCAAATACTACTGCAGAAATCCATACTGAAAAAATGCAAAGGGATGTCTGATGAGGGCGAGGCATTTCTGCCTTCCTTCTCCTTGTTGAACTATTTACTGGGTTGTTAGCATGTGGAAATGATTCCAGCAGCAAACTGAAAACCTGCAGACAGCTTTAAAACGATCTGAAATATGCAGAGGCTTTATGATCCAAGAGGCATGAGTGATGACTTCAATCTCCTGTATCACCCAGGAAAAGATCCCCCATTTCCTTAGCTGCAGCTGTACTTCCCCACAGTTACCAACCCGACCCAGTCCTGCCTAACACAGGGGTGGTCACAGGTGAGAATACACGAACAGGATAACACAGGAGAGAACTACATGGGGTGCAAAACAGAAGATGGAAGACTGCATTAAAAACCCATCAGGGGTGTTGTTTGGTCCTAGCTTTCCACACAAGCTTCAGAGGAACAAAGGTAATGTGCACTTACCTGTGTGGCAACAAGGCATACTTAGCAACCCTGATGTTGTATTCTCCATGGGTTTTGGCAATCAATATAATGTTGTTTTCCTAATAGTAATTATGGCTCTGAGAGGTATAAAATACCTATGTTCATTCCAGTGGAATATTAAGTTTGAAGTCTAAAGTGAAACCTTAAATTTTCCACCATTATTAGTTATTACAGTTAATAATTTTAGCAGAAACATCCGGCTATTTCAAGCTTGTGAATGGAATTTTTAAACAGCATCACCAGGTTTTCTTCTGATCTGATTTCATATCTACAGCTTACTAAAAATAATAATAAAAAAAATTTCCCATGTGATGGAATAACATTCTGGAGTGTGGTTTAGTAAATAGTCCTTTTAAAGTGTGTTTTTTCCTCTCAGGTTTCCTCATTAATGCAGCCATAGTTGAAAAATGAGTCTTGTACTCTCCTAGGCATATTTACAATAGCAGTAAATGGTTTGTGGTCACCTTCATTTAACACTGACAACAAAGATTATATTCCATAATACCCATGAATTAAGGCCAAGATCCTTTTTTTTTTTTTATTGCAATTTCTGTTACTCCACATTTCCTAACTTTGTCCATACTTCTAGGGGAATACTGCTTCAATATTCTGTTTGGAAGTTCCACAGGAGCTCAGTTTTATGCTGAATGTTACGTTTTTTCCAGTAACATATTGCTTTTAATTCCTCTGATTTCACAGACTTTTTAAGATGTGCATTTCACTGCCACTCACCCTCTGCTGGTTTGAATGGTGAGATTAGGTGCCATGTCCCTTGCCAGTTCATCCTTCCCTGGATTCTCTTTCCCCTCTCTCGGGTCAACCATGCTGAAGGTAGCTAAAATCTAATTTTATCTAACATGTCAATGTCACTCTATTAACTTTCCTCGGTAGTATGCTGTTTCCATTATAGGAATTTAGAGGCTTGGGGAGGGGATGAATATCCAGCTTTAGCCAGGCAAATTTGGGGTTTCTTCCAAAGCTTCTCAGATTCTTTGTTCAAGCACTTCTTTTCTCCTCACATCAAGATGTAATTTATTCATATCATGGTATGCTGCATTAGAATCTGTAATTTGCTGATTTTCCAGTAAAGCTGCTGATGGGCTGAGCAATGGGAATGCCAGTTGGAGGAAACTATTTCCTTCAAAGTAGTATGCTTACAAAAATGGTGTGGGTTGGATGTTCTTTTCCTTAACTGTACCTGCTTGCAACCTGCCAACACATTGTGTGTATAAAAATATTTGCCATCTGACAGAGCTCCAGAAGTACCTCTTCTTATGGAAATTTTCCTTGAGGAAAATGTTCACTTTACATATCTACATGTATATAATTTCCATGATGATACACATCAGGTAAGAACTGTAGGTTTTGTTTGTTTAGCAAGGATGAATGGACAATCATGTCTGTTTTTCTACTAAATGCACAAAAGTTAGAACAGTGAGCCTGTCCAGCTTCATTTTCAACTGCTGTTCTAGAGGGACATAAAAATGTGCTAAAAGGCAGGAGCTGGGTGGTGACTGGGATATTAACTAACTTCCTTTCTGCACAGTTAGAAGAGCTTCTCTCCTTTGGGTCATACACTTAGGCAGAACCACAATTATTTTTGCTTCTTTGCTCACTGAAGAAAAAAATCGTAGAATCATAGAACATCCTGGGTTGGAAGGGACCTTAAAGATGATCTTGTTCCAACCACACTACCATGGGCAGGGCCTTTCACTAGACCAGGTTGCTCAGAGCTCCATGTGTGCACTTTATTTGATCACAAACTTGACACAGTTTTAACTCAGAAATGGGAGTGTTTTAAGTACTACAAAGTGAGGTTTTTTCCCATGTCCATTACTTACTCATGTACCTACTTCCTAAACTCATATTGTGAATATCAGGTCACAATTAGACACCTCCATCCCTCCTTCTTTTTGTCATCTGTAAGGTCCTGTGTTGATGATAGGTGCTAGCATCCCTGTGTCTGGCACCACAGTACTTTGTACACCCAGCCCTAAGTGGATACCTTGCCAGCCTGTACTGTGATAGCCCATTGATCTGTGCAGAGTTCTGCTGAATTCTAGCCTTTTAGGAGAGCTAGCAGTGCTGTTTGTCATCCTCTCTGTCCCCATTGTGTGCACTGCTAAACAATTACACGATGTATTGCAGTTCTTCCGTCTTTTTCAAGTTCTCAAAGGCAGGGTTTCTAACAGAGGACTGTTTCTTTCAGGGTTTTAGTCGAATCGGTCAGCACTGTGTCACGGGCACCTCTGAAGAGCACAATAACCAACCCCACTGGTCCACAAAACAAAAGGGCCTCTGTGGCAACAAGCTGCCACAGAAGAGACACTACCATGGAGACTATTCGTGATCCTGTAAGAAAGATCCATTGTATTTCACATCCCTTTGTTCTGAAAGCAGTAGGAAATATCTCACGTCCATTCATCACGAGCCAATGAGTTATCCCAAGTTTAGAGTTTGAGAACCAGAAAAGTGGTAAAACTCAACAAAAATAGTCTGCCTGGGATAGAAAAAGTTGAAAGGAAGTGAAACATATATCAGCTGAGCTGGAAGAGTACCCACAAATGTGGGTACAAGCTTCAACTTGAGAATTAAAGTATGAAGAAAAGGAAGTTACCTGCACTATCCAAGTAATCATTACTTTTGGAATAAGGTACATGGTTGCATGCGTACCTATGTAGAAGAAGGACTGAAGAGAAAAAAGGAAGAGGTTAAATCTGACTTCCTATGGCCAATACAATAACTTTTAATTTGGTTATAGGCATTTGCATTCTTTTTTACATCCATGAACCTTGTTTCAGTTTTGCTGAGTTGCACTTGCCTGTTTTCCCTTAAGTCATATGTGAAAGGATATTTTGTGGGTAGGTGCAGTACAGGGAATAAGATTTGGAGGTTGCAGGCAAGGAATGTTTTTGCTGTGATCAAAGATTTTTTGCATTTGTGCAAGACCCATGTGTTCATCCAGCACCGTAGGGCCAAATGACATTCCAGGAGCAGCTGCCCAGCCACTACATCCACACTCAGTGTATGTTCCCCACAGGGAAAATTGAAGCTCCTATCTCAAATTTCTACCTGAAAAAAAAATCTAGGAGAATCTCACTTTGAAAGATTTTGTAACCCATTTTGTGGATTGTTTACCCCAAGATAAGAATACAAATGTTCTTTGAATTCACTCAAACCCGGGCTACACATCTGATGAGGGGGTTTTTTCTTTATATTTTTTGCTTTTGATACACAGGAAGAATTTTGATAGAAGTTAGTGCATTCTTAATGTTAATGCAGATTTCAGGTTTTGTTAATTTTAGCTATGAGTCTTTCAAAGCTTGGTTCCAAGTGAACATCTCTCAGTTAGTATATGATATCAAATTTATTTTTGGAACATGTAAAAATACCAAAAGGGTTCACTAATCTTCTAATGAGATAAAATTACTTCTGAAGGATAAAATTAACATGCTGAAAATTTTCCAACAATTATATTTTACAGCCCTACCATGTACATTATACAGTATATTTTAAAGAATTAGTACTCTGAAATATACATTCCTTATGTCTTCTGCAAACTACATTTTGAAGAAAATTTTAATGTGATAATTATTTTTTAAAAATCTCTCATGATTTATGAAGAATTATCCATATTGTATAATCTTGTTATTACAAGAAATAAAATATTAGTAATGAAACAGGCATCGTGATTTTAGCTGGGATGGAATTAATTTTCTTCCTAGTAGTAGGTTCAGTGCTATGTTTTGGATTTAGTGTGAGAATCATGTTGGTAACACACTGATGTTTTAGTTGTGGCTCAGCAGTGCTTCCCCTGAGTCAAGGACTTTTCAGTGTTTTGTGCTCTGTCAGTGAGGAGGGGCACAAGAAGCTGTGAGGGAATATGGCCAGGACAGCCGACCTGAGCTGGCCAAAGGGATATTCCATACCACAGAACATCATGCCCAGTGCATAAACTGCAGGGAATTGGCCTGGAGGTGCAGATCACTGCTCAGGGCTGGGCTGGGCTTCCATCAGTGGGTGGTGAGCAATTGGACTGTGCATCACTTGTCTTTCTGGAGGTTTATTCGGGTTTTTTTTGGTTTGGTTTGGTTTGGTTTGGTTTGGGATTTTTTTGTTACCTCCGTTTTTCTTACTATGAATATCATTGTGGTTATTGTTCCTATAGTGTCCTACTTTATCTCAGTTATTAAACTGTTCCTATTTCAACCCATGGGTTTTAACTTTTTCTGATTCTCTTCCCTATCCCACTGTGGTGGGGAGAGTGAGTGAGAATCTGTGAGGGGGTTAGTTGCTGGCTGGGGTTAAACCACGATGCGGTATTAAAGGAAACATGGTTTAAAATAATTTAAATTTCAAATTTAGATTCCGAAATCAGGAGGGAGTGGAATGATGGGTTGAAAGGACACTGATCCCATCACCCAGAGTTCAGTAACAGCAATGAACCTGTGCCATCCGTATTTTCTGAAAAATAGGAAAAAAAGCACAGGACATCACAGAGGATCAGTTTTTCTAGGGATGATAGGTTACCAATAACAACCTGCTTTGTGCTGCACTATTCAGTGTATTCATAAAGAGAAAAGAGATGAGTAGACAGGTGACAAAGCCTGATGAGGCTATCAAATTATTTAGGTTAATAAAGATGAGACGACCTTGATTATCTGCAGAAAATTTTATGGGAGTGACAGAGCAATAAAATGGCAGTGGAGTTCAGTGTAGATAAATGCAAAGTGCTGCACAAGAGGAAAAGGGCCCTTACTTCGCGTATGAAATGGCAGGATCTGATCTGGTCATTACATCTCAGGAAAGAGAGTCCTGGAGTTATGAAAATGGTCCTATGGGAACATCAGCTTGGTGATCACCAGACGAAAAAAATTTTAAAAAATACTAGTAAGTGTTAAGAAATCAGCCAAGAACAAAACAAATAATACCTTTTTGCTGCCTCAAAAATCCATCTTTTGCTTGCATCTTCTGTATAGGTAAAGAATCATAGAAATATTGGTTGAGAGGGACCTCTGCAGGTCACCCAGCCCAACCTTTCCCTTGAAGCAGGACTATTGCCAACACTAGATCAGATCAGCTGTGGCTTTGTTTATCTGAGTGTTGGAAACCACCAAGGATGGTGATTCGACAACCTGCCTGGGTAATTTGTTCCAGTGTTGCATGTTCCTTTTGATGAAGAAATTTTCCCCACGACCAGTTTGAACCTCCCTAGCTGCAGCTGTAGCTCAGCACAGCTGCCCAATGCAAGTAGCTGTTGCTCCTCGTTTTCTACTTGCCACTGCCAAGAAGTGTTTGGCTGCATCTTCCTTTAGATGCTTTTATGGTCCCTGAACTTCAGCAATAGGATGGAAAACAGAAATGTTTTTGATGAAAAGCACAGCTAACTTAAATAGAATTCTTCAGGATGGGAAATAAGTTAGAGAGCATACAACAGAGAATTAGTGAGCATCAAATGAAGCTAGAAGTAATGAAGTTGAAAAGACACTAAAAGAGGCAAGGTTTTGCACAATGTACGTTTGACCTGGGAACCTTGTTACCAGAGCAAGCTGTAGATGTTACAGATCTATGTAGGTTAAAGGGAAGACGGGCAAGTGCCTGACAGAGGGATCCAGTGAAAGTTGCTAAGGTCATAAAAACTACATCTGCCTCAGAAAAACACTGAGTTTGAAATATTGGTGGCAGTGAAAGTGCTGGAGGGCATTATTTCTTTTAGTAATGCAACCCCATATTAATCTATCAAAGCTCTTGGTCTCACCCAGTGTGGAAGCTCTTATGTTCAATAAATTTCTTGTAAAACTTAACCACTTAACCTGCATTTCTGTCTTGCCTTTTTATTTACATTGGGAATTCTTCAGCTCATTTTCTCAGGCACGTGAATTATTATTATATTATTATTATTTCACTTTGTTTTTAAGTTGTGCACACAAACAACAACAAAACCAGAACTGCAAATGAAATTTACATTTTGAAGAAATAAGCCTGTCTTCAAAATGAAACTTCAGGCTGCACTTTGCTGGCCAAAGTCTTATTTCCAACCCATTTACATAATTGGTTCCACTAAATTTTAGATGTTAAGACTTTTAAAGGAAGGATATGCCTATGATCAAAACAACAAAGTGGCAGTCTGGAGATCCCACTCTGATCTTCAGCAATGCCACAAATTTCGTGCTGGTTTTGGCAAATCAGTGAGCCTGCATTTAGCATGAAATGAGTTTTCAGCAGATGAGCTCAATGGAAGTGCTCGGGTTAAGCACTTGCAGAAGGGCTTAGTAAGGGTACATTTCACCTTGTGCACCTGTGTGGCAGTGGAAATCTTTGGGGAGGGCCCTGTTGTAATGCCAGAGGGTGATCCAAGGAGGAGAGACTACCACACAAAGCCTTCTGCCTTGGGAGGGGAGACCACAGGGACATCGAGGGAAAGGAGGAAGGCAAAGAGGAACAAAGAGCGGTGACGAAGGAAGGTGCTTTTCACCGGCCTCTGAGGCCCTGAAGAGCGGGGTTGGTCCAGAGGAGAGGGGCAGGGAGGGTCCCCGAGGAGCGAGGCGCTTCAGAGGAGCGGGGCTGGGAGACAGGGGCGAGGGCAGGGAGGAACGGGCAGGCCACGGTCCGTGGGAACGCCACTCCCCAGGAGCGCTCCGGCGGGGCGGGGGAGCGGCCCTTCCCGCTGCCGCCGCCCGATGTCCCGCCACCCGCACAGGTGGAGCGGTGTGAACGGTGCGGGCCCCGCCGCCCTTCCCTTGGGACGGGGTCCCTCCGCCTCCCCGCTGGTCCCCGCCTCGCCAGCCCGGCCCAGCAGCCTCTCCCGCCCCGTCCCTGTGCGGGTCACCCCGGCCCTGCGCCCGGCGCCCAGAGGAAGCCGCTGCCGGGGCGATGCGCCTCCCCGTCCCGCAGGCAGAGCCCCTTCTTTCCTTCCCATCCGAGGAGACACCGGGATCTGCCTCCGCTCCCCTCGGCCCTCCCCCTCGCGCCCTCCCGGCTTCCTCCCTCTCGCCTTCTTTTTCTTTTTTTTTTTTTTTTTTTTCCCTTTTTCCATCCCCTCCCCCGCCTGGGAAGACCTGGCTACTCCCCCCGCCCCGTCCTCAGTAGCCGCGGGCGCTGGGCGGCGGACGAGCGGCGCGGAGCGGGGAGCCGGGAGCCTGAGCCCTGGGGCTGCGGCCGCCCTCCCTCCCCTCCGTCCGTCCTGCGGGCTGCCAGGTATGACCAAGACCCTTCCCCGTGTCGGCCTCGTGGAAAGAGGCAGCCCCCAGAGACCTGGGCGGCCAGGAGCGGAGCTGGGGATGGGGGCTGAGGGGGGCTGCCCGGTGCCGGGGACCGCGCAGTCCGAGGTAACCAGCGTCTCTAAGGTGATAGTTTTGTTGCGATGTCATTCTTCCTACGCGGGTCGTTTTAAAAAATGATGGGGCTGAGCGGTGTCAGTACCTTGAGTTTGGCAGCTGAGATGTTTCTTATAAAGTTCCGGCCTCTTTAGGCTGATGGATATATATTTTGATAGGACTAAAACGCCAAACGTTTCTCTAGTCCCTATTTTTCAATGTTTGAAACCGGTTTCACAAGGCGGCTTAACGGGACTGAGGCAAGGGGCATATTTATTGGGTTTTCGGGGGTTTGTCTCTGTGCTGTGCCTTCTGCGGGGAGCAGGCAAGAAGCCTCTTCACCCTTCAAAACAAACTCCTTTAATTCTTATCCATCCCCTCAGTATTAGTGCTACCATCTCCGCGCTCCTCTGGAATTGACGCTAATTTCATCCAGATTCGTCACTGCTGGAAGCAGATTTATCTTGGAATAGCAAAAATAAAAGTGCCGTGCCAAGGTATTTAACTTGCAGGCTTTGTAGAGGGGGAGAAACTCCTTTGGATCGGGCACGGAAAAGCAGAGCCTCCTGCGGAAAGCTGCACCAGGGCGTGCTTAAGGAGAGATAAAGGCTTACTCCCCATATCCTCGTCTTATTCCAGGACAGCCCTGGGCTTTGACACGCGAACACACAGGAGCGGCCGGCAACAGCGGAGAGGGCAGCGGGAAGGCGGCCATCCCAGCAAAGCCCTCCCGTCCCCGCCGTTCCTCCGCCCGGTACCCCGTCTGTGCCCGCCCGCTGCCATCCCGGGGCCGCTGCCCGGCTGGCAGGGCTCCACCCCCGGAGCCGCTCAGCAGCAGAGCAGTGGCCTGGGCGCGACCTCCTTCCCCTCCGCCCCCTCCTTGCCCAGGCCCGGAGGAGCGGGGAGAGGATCCCGGCTGCGGGAGGGTCCGGAGGGGCGGCGGGGCTGGAGCCGGGCACGGAGCCGCTGCCGGCGCTGCGGGAGCGCCGCCCCGTGGCCGCGGCGGGCACTGCGCCACAGGAGGAGCCCCGCGCCAGCGGCGCTGGCTCACGGGCTTTTATTTTCCCCGCGTGTGGGATTTCAGGAATGAGCTGTCACGCCTGCCGTGTAAAATTAGTTCTTCCTATAAGTACTGAAGCTGCCTAAACTTTGTTAGAGCTAGGAGCCGCAGCGGGTTTTTCTCCGCAAGTCAGAGAGGAGGACAACTGCCATACATCGCTGTAACAAAGTGAGAGCACCTGGAGGAGTGGAGGGGAGCCGTGGCAGATAAGATTAGGGCAATGGTTTCTTCAGGGAGTGTGAGATTTCAAAAATTTGTTCTCTATTTTGCTTTGTCAGAGTAGAACTGTGAATTCCAACTTTCAGATCATCTCAAGAATAAGGCCAAAAGCAGTTAAAGGAGATGGTTACTATATCAGGCTCTGTTACTTTATGGCCTGGAAATTGCATTTAAAATTGTGTAAGCTTAGTTTGAAATGTGTTGACTTTCCTACAGCAAGAAGGAAACCCAAGTGTAGAGGCTGCACTGAACAGACCAAGATAAAACACTGCCAGGAAGCTGGACTGAACATTTCTTCTGTCTGAGCTACACTGACATGTAAATTCCCTCTGTAATAGCCTGAAGAGAAACCTATTCTAGTTCTGCTTCACTATAAGCCTTCTTCTGAGCATCTGAGATGCATTCAGCTGGAGTAAGGTAGACTATAAGGACAAATTATTTGAATGATATCCTCAAAAATTAGGTAGTTTTCATCCTGTGGATGCTGAAAGGTTTAATGTTGGAAGAAACAAGTGAGAAGAACTAAAAATAGTTTTACTTGTATGGATATGCCTGGCAGCTGGAATGCCACCAAGTAGGGAGTCCTGTTATTGGCTGGGTTTAGAAACTGGAGGAAGGATTTCAACATTTTCATATAGCTGGGGATCTCTCTCACTTTCTGGTTTCCATCTTTTCTTTTCTCAAGCAGTTCGTAGTACCTTAAAGAGCTGACTCAATAATTCCAGTAACTGTAAGTCAACCCAAAATCTGTATGGGAAAGGAGTGGAGGAAAGGAGAGGACAGAGTGTCTTGGGGTTTGGAGGAAGAGTGGAGAACAGCATGGCAGAAGGGGTTTTATATTGAGGGCTTTTTCCTTGCAATCATCTTGAAGCTTTCTCAGGATATTTTCTCCTTCCTCTGGAAAGGAGAATGGGGAATTCTCTTTCCCCTTCTCTCTCCGCTTCTCTCTCCCCTTTTCCCATCCTGCAAAGCTGTCTTAGCACCCATCTACACATTTACATTCTCATCATCTGGCAAGAGATGCCACATGTTTCCCTTTTGCCAGCAGCTTGTACTGGGCCATGGCAACTGCTGACATTGCCCATGCTTGGACTTGGCCTCCTTTAAGCAGTAGAGATGGGATTAGTAAACAGATCTTAAATGCATGGCTGGAAATGCCAAAGCTGCCTAGCAGGACCACTGCTCTGGTCTGTAATGAGAATTACCATGTTTATCAAGTTCTTTGAACTTCTTCCAGTTATCCTGAGGTGTAGTTAGTTCATTCCCAGTGACAAGTGGTTCATTATAAATGAAGAAAATCTTGGCTTCTAAGACTGCCTTTGTAAATTGTGAGCACTTGAGTATCGTGTTTCAGATGGAAGGCTCCAAGGCATCTATTGAAGGTTCTGTGCTTTGACTGTTTTTTTTTTCCCTTTTTAAAGTGTGGCAGAAAGGAGCCATAGTACTTCACCCATTTGCTTGCAGAAAGTCTGTCTATAAAGCAGAGAGAAAAAAAATGGGCTTCTCTATAAACTTAGTTATGAGTCCATCTCGGAAGACTTCAACCATCACAGTGGAATGACATCAACCCAGACTTTCTATATGAACAAGCAGTTAGTGACTGGACTTTCCTTAAGGCTCACAAAGTTCAGCTACAGAGCAATATCAAATATCCAGACCCCAAGGAAGAGCTGAGCAAGGGAGGAGTATTATAGGGAAAAATAGAAAAATCAAGCCTGACATTAGAACCGTCTTGCTCAGCAGCTATATTAGGGCAAAGCAAATTTAAACCAGCTTTTCTACATTAATATCACATTATTTATCCTCAGACCATGCTAGTTTGTGACAGTCTGGAAATAAAGAAGAGGAGATGCTTCCTCATATAACATGTAGTTAAGCTGTGCAACTCCTGGATGCAGAATATTACGGCTACAAAATTTTGTATGTATTCAAGGGAAGACTGTCAAACTATGGAAGAGAAATTAACTAAGGTTTCCTTACACCACAGAAACTACCTCTGCTCTAAAGTCCACCTGGTACAACTGGTTTTAAGTTCAGAAACTATGAGGGAGGAGGGGCATACATGGTTGCCCTATTCTTATCCTCTACCCTAGGCAACCACATTTAGCCAATGACGGAAACAGGATTTTAGGACAGGCAAGCCTTTGGTCAGGCCAGGAAGGTATTTTTATGTTCTCATTCTAGTATTTTTTTTTTAATTTGGCACCTTCTAATTTACGCATAGATATGTAAAATAGTAATTCCTCCTCAGATTTAGAGCTAATTGAGTGATAACTGAACACTTTGAAGGTAACTTTGTATATCATAGTTAATGTTTAAATGTGCACATTTCTGCTATACCCATAAGCTAGACTGGTGTGAAAAACTGGTGTCCCTCTACAAAGTCTTGTCCCTGGGGTGATTCCACTCTGCTTTCAAAACTTTCAAATATCTTTTCATATGACCACATACACCCCAGAGCTCAGACCTATGAGTCACTGTAATCTCCAGATGTCTTGGGAAAGTCCACACATCTTCTCCAAAACCTGAGTTAGCTACTTTAAAGCCAGGGAGGGTTTTCTTGTATGGTAAAATGTGGGTTTATATATAAATATATATTTCCTAGTAAGTGGACTCCAGCTCAAAGTTGGTGCTCCATTCTGGCAAAGGTGAAAAGTCTCAATACTATGCTAAAACAAATCCACCCTCTGATTTTGGCATCAGAAGCAACAAGCTGTGGTTGAACTACAGTGCTTAGGTAACTAAAAAATTGTAATTATTACTTATTACAGACAACAAATATGTCTATAGGGTAATGATGGCTCAAAAATCATAGGAGTCATTGGTCCATAATACAGCTTTTTTTCCCCACTTCTTTTTCCATGTTGCACATATACCCCTATTTTTTATGCTAGATCTTCAGCTAGCCTGTAGCTAGGCTGTTTCACTGGAGAGCACCACTTGTACTATTCTAAACTAAAATTGAGAAAAGTGGTTATATTTGCCCTGGCCTACACTGCCATTGCAATGTATACCAGAGAACTTAACCACATACAAATCCTTGAATTGCTTGGCTTTTAATGTTTAATCATAGACCCTTTCTTTCTTCACTGCTGAGGTTTCCATGTAATTGGAATGAAGGATGTTGGAACTGAGCACAGGTTTCCCAGTGGCAGTTGCCAGTAGTTGGATAATGCCACTGACATCAGTGCTGCCAAAGGAGAAAAATGGTCTTTTTCAGTAATGTTTTGAGCTTTCAATCAAGAGTTCTGGGTTCAGTTTCTGGCTCTGCCTTCTAACAATTTTACATTTTTCCTGCATGTTTCCCAACTACAGATGGGAATAATACTGCTTTTTGTTTTTTCTATTTAAAGTATTATCTCTTGGTGTGGTGCATCACTCCATCTAGGTGGGGCATCCCACATGTGACCATAAGGCACAGACAGCACAGTTCCTACAGCCTTTGTGGGATCCTGAAAAAGGCATGTGATGAGTTACCAGACTTGTCCCTCCTACTCAGCTGAGCTTTGCTGCATGATATATATAACCAGGAGACTCTTCCACATCAGCAGCATTCTGCTTTCCTCACCTGTCTGTCTATGCTACAAGACCTTGGATCCGTGGGATAACAGCTGGCAAAGTGCCGTTTTTCATACAGGCAGATTCATAGTTCTCATCTGGGTGGGTCATGGAGAACTTTGGTGACTTTTAAGTCAGCTAAAGCCACGTTTTAGCCATTACATGAAAGAGCACAATTGTTCTGGTTTCCCAAGGGATCCTAATTCTAACAGGTGTTGTCTGTCTATCCATCTCTGCTTGGATCCCAGCTTTTGAATATGCTGAGGGTTTTCAACTATGTTCTACCTTCAACTATATAGCTATAGAAAAGAGAAGCAGAAACATAATTTGTAACTGCCTGTCTTTGGAATAAATAAAATCAGGATGCTCTACCAAGTGGAATGACTCAGACTGCTGTCCACTGAGAGAAAAGCTTCCAGTAGGTAGTTCAGCATGGATGCTGGCTGAATTATCTGCATCCATCTTGCTAGAAACCATTGGAAGAGTCAGAGGCAATACAGGGAATACCTGAGGCATTTCTATTTTGAGCAGAGTGTAGAATTCTGTTCCACTGGTGTCAGTTCTAAAATTACATGATTATAATTAGAAGATATTAAGATAACTGTGTATATTTTCAAAGTGTATTTTCAAATCTCTCTTTCTTGTTTTAGAAAAAAATAAAATAAAATGGAGCATATGTTACTGCTATTCGTATTTTTCATACCTATATTGGGTCTCAGTGATGGAACAGAAACTGAACAAGATTTTACTTGGCACTTAAAGAAGATTCCCCAGATTGTGAGAGAAAGAACTTTCTCCCTTGACAGCCCTAAATTTGAAGCAAAAACCAAATTAGAGCTGAACAGTGTGTGTGGAATCGAATGTCAAAGAAAACTGCCAGTGCCAAGCTTGTCTGACTTGAAGAACCTCTTATCCTATGAGACTGTTTTTGAAAATGGCACACGGACCCTGACTGAAGTGAACGTCCTCGGAGCAGTGTTGGACCCAGCTGCAAACACAACCACCCGAAGGCCTTGGAGAAAGAAGAGGCAGATATATGGAACGGACAGTAGGTTCAGCATCTACGACAAGAAGTTTATGACCAACTTTCCATTCAACACAGCTGTGAAGATCTCCACGGGCTGCAGTGGCATTCTCGTTTCCCCCAAGCACGTGCTGACAGCAGCCCACTGCCTGCACAATGGCAAGGATTATGTTAAGGGCAGCAAAAGGCTGAGGGTGGGCCTGATGAAGACGAAATCCAGAGGCAATGGCAGGAAACGCAAAGGTGCTAAAAGAAGTAGGAGAGAAATTTCTGCGGCCGAAGAGGATCCCAAAAGTGCCACAGAATCAAGGCGACAATCCAAAGGTGATGGGAGAAAGCAGAGGAGATCTGGGAGGAAGCAAGGGACCTCAGATGGCATGCCCTCCTTCCAGTGGACCCGGGTGAAGAGTACACACATCCCCAAAGGCTGGTTTAAGGGTGTCTCTGGGGATATTGCCCTGGATTATGATTATGCTGTTCTTGAGCTCAAGCGTCCCCACAAAAGGAAATACATGGAGCTGGGAATCAGCCCAACAATCAAAATGATGCCTGGGAGCATGATCCACTTCTCAGGTTTTGACAATGATCGGTCTGGGCAGCTGGTCTATAGATTTTGTAGCATTTCTGATGAGTCCAATGATCTTTTTTATCAGTACTGTGATGCTGAGCCTGGCTCCACAGGATCTGGCATCTATCTCCGTCTGAAGGAGCCGAACAAAAAGAAGTGGAAACGCAAGATCATCGCTGTTTACTCGGGCCATCAGTGGGTGGACATCAATGGCGAACAGCAGGATTACAATGTAGCAGTACGAATTACTCCTCTCAAATATGCCCAGATTTGCTTCTGGATACATGGGAATGATGAGAATTGCACACGAGGCTGAAGAGAGCTGAACCTCCCTTGCTTAGCACCCGCACTGCCATAGAGTGAAAGGCGGCCGCAACAGTGACTGGAAGAACATCACTCCATGTCCGGACGTTTTGGAACTCAAAGCTCACAAGTAGTGCTGTGGTGACTTGAGGAATGCTGAATTGCTGGGGGAGGGGTAGAATTGTCAGACAAAATATTTCTAACTTTAATCAGCCTAGATACGCACTTAAAATCCCAAACTATATTTATGTTTGCAATTGTGATAAATTCAAGTTATTCATGAGGGAAAACAGAATGGCTGCACCTGTTTGCCATTTTTTTTTTCCCAGGGGAAGGGTTGACACATCTCAAACTGGTGTTATCAAAGAATAGATTTTTTTTTCCAATGGATTTACTTTTCTCAGGGTTCTGTTCCAATTCTTCAAATGCAAGTTGTGCATATAGCATGTTACTGTACGTGCAGAATGATCCAGAGAACTGTATGAGAACAAGACAATATTCTGGCATTCTCTAAAGACCACAGGTCCATGTTGAGAAGCAGCATCATAGTTAATGATTGTTAGTTTGGAAAACTTCCTCTTCTGGTTGCTGCAGGAATGTTTCCATGGAAATTCCAAATTTATGTAACTGAGGGTTACTCCTTAAAGACAAATTCATTTAATTGCTCAGTAAGAACAGCAAAAAAGAAATTAACAAACAAAAGTTTCCATGTTTGGAAGAAGATGACATATCTGGACATAGTTTAATGCCTTTAAACATTTTTTGAGAAGCTATAGAAATCTTACACACATGCATTTGCCTTCCAATTAGTATTTGGAGAGCTGTAGGTTTAGTTTCTAGTCAAATGTTTGGCTTTACCATTGGGAGAAGTCACTGACTCCTGAAGTGGCTACTTGACAATCATTTGGATCTTCACAGATGATATATTTTTTGGGTGCTAAACATTTCTTTAGTTTTTATGGATTACTTTTATATGAGTTCAGCTTCATAGATAGGATAGTATGTATTAGACTGGGAGTTGGAAATCAGTATTTTAGTTTGGCTTTATACAGTTTTGCAAAGTGGGTGGTTTTAATCACATTATATTCAGACTCCACTTCAACATGATTTACAAGGTTAACTAAAAATTTCTCCCAACTAAATAATAGCACCTTCTGAATGGTAGAACTATCCTGTGCATTATAAAAGGTATCTTGTTAGCTAGCAGCAGTAGTTAGCAAATAACTTGGTTCAGTGTGTTTGCAGAACCATGTATTTAATGAAGACACAAACTGAGCTTGACTTTTACACACCTTTAAACACAAATCACCTTCTTAAAAACGGTTGTCGATTGCTATATAAGTCTATATCTTTTGTTTTATGTCAAGATTTTGAAGTACACAGAATTGTTATGGTGCTATGTTAATCTAATAACATAAAAAGATACTGTGCCTTTCTGATCATAATCTTTGGGTTTCAATACTTTCAGAGTATTCACCACTGTAATATTTAATTTTTTTTACCATAAATTTATGCTGACCAAAACACTCTTTCTTCCTGTGCAGGAGAAAAAATACAACAAGAATTTAAAAATATTGTTTGTTTATTGGTATCTTTAAAACTTGCTTGTAATATCTTTTGATGCAATAAGATGATTTTAAATATCCTATTTTTTTGGTAGATGATTGAAAGTATATAACCTGACACACTGAATGTGCAGGCAACTTTGTCCTATTACTACCAATGCATAAAAATTTAAGACTTGCTTCCATATTATAACCCTAAAAATATTTCATTCATTGGAAGAGGTCTCACTTTAAAGGAAACTATTTCTTTTAATGTCAACCTTTCCAGGGAACGCTCAACTTTTCTTCATTTAATATTTTTTTAAATTTTATTTTGTGTGATTTTTTGCAGAAAACTAATAATAATTTTTTAAATTTAGAAATAAATCTCTAAGATTTTAGGGTTAATTATTTTTTACTGTTCTTAACATCTCTATTAACATGTGGCTTTGCTGACAGTCATTTTAAATCACCTCAGTCCAGTATTTAATACTCTCGCTCAATGCGATGGACCTATAGTATTCTTTAGTCAGCTCTGTAATGTTTTTTAAAGTGCCTTTTTCCATAGTTACTGTGATAAATAAGGTACATCATAAATTTAATACAAGAAAAGCCAGGTCCATGGATTTTTTTACAATTATTGTCATTGTTGATTTGGGTTCAAAACAGATCAAGATAAGGGGGCTTAGTAAATTCCTTGTTTTGTTGAATCTTATTTAGGTGTGCTCCTTAGAAGAAGAAATAAAATCTCTTTCTTTATCACTTTGGGAATTGGGAGCAAGGTAAGAATGAAAAATGTTGATGTCAGCTTCCAAACGGTCTTGTTATAATCATCTGTTTTAAATATCTCAGCCATAACCTGAGGTTCTCATACCAGATTGATAAAAACTGTTTTCAGTGAATAAGCACTAGATGCTCAGTGCTTCATTTTGTAGTACGAAGAGATTAAAGAGGTTGGCCAAATCAAGACAAAAATTAATTTAAAACAAACAAACAAACAAACCTCTGTGTCTGAGTGCACATGCACAAACACATGCAAATATACAGGCTTGGAGGACACGTGCTGTTTTGATTGAGTCAGCACCTTCAGGCCAGAGAATGCAGCTACAAGAAGACACAGACAAAATGTTTTTCCTGTTGTCTCTGTATGCAAGGCAACATTTTGGTCTTCCACTTTGCCTAAAAGAGAAGGAAATTCTTTCTGTAGCCATTGTGACTACCCGCTACAGGGACTTCTGGAATAGTTAATAAATTGAGTACTTACACACAATCACAGAAATTCAATATCCTGCATAGAGCTCTTGGTATCCACCACTGCAAATGGGACAAAAGTTTCTGAACCATCTCAGATTTTCTTAAAAACCTGCAGTTACTTTCTAGTTATCAATGAGAAAATGTGAAGAGGAAAATGTGATCTCAGTAGACCAGATCTTCCTGTTGTCTAGGACACCAGCAGCAAGGCTGGGTTTCCAGCCCTTTTGATGTTTCCCTAAAGGATTTTTCCTCTTTCAGGTACCAGGCTGTACATCATTTGTTCTCATCAGCACTATGCTTTTCCATAAGAGTTGTATAGTAGATCTTTCTATTTAACTGTATTCCTGGCTTTAGGGAAAAATAAAGCCAGTCAAATCTCTTTTCTCCTAGAGAGCTACTGGAATTTATAAAGTGAACAAGTTAAGTTTTTTGGGGGCCAAAGATAAACCTCATATGCAAACCATTAACACATCCAGGTTTTGCAAGGTATTTGTGCATGTGTTTAATCTGAGACTCTGAGACACACAGTGGAAGTCAAGGGGGCTATCTGCAATGTGAAAAATAAGTCTAAGTTTGTATTAACTCCACAAAATAAAAGCACAACATTACATAGGGAAATTATTTCTGTTATATGAGGTATAGAGTACCCAATGCTTTAATAACTGCTTAAAGAAACTCCTTTTCTCAGTTTACAGTTTACTATCTTAATTTTGCAGATTTGTGTCTATATGGAATACGAATCAGCACAAATATGGCTTAAGTAAAAAAAACAAAACAAAACAAAACAAACTTATCCACATGTGGAGGAGAGGAGTAGCTGGGGAGTTCTTTCTATTCTGCTGATAAGGGATGACCTGGCAGCAAACAGCAAATAAAACAGAAAGAAAGAACAAGTAGATGGTTTTGAAGACCAGGAAGATGAAGAAGGTATGCAAGGGATAAAGAAAATGTGCAAAGTAACAGATGAAATGTCTGCAAGGTAGCAGAGGCACCTACTGTGAGAAAGAGTTGGCAGAGGGTAGAGACTTAATAGTATGAAATAAGGTGTGAAATTCACAAGTTTCATGAACAATTTTTCACTGTTAAAGATAAAGCTTTTCTTCCCAGCCAACAGCAACGAGGAAAGGGCTGTGAGAGGACTCAGGTTGTGGCAGGGGCCACTAGCAGGCAGGGGGGTTGACCTACAATCCATGCCTGAATTTGCAAGGATTATGCTTCTGTGCGTTCAGGGTCCTTGGAAAGCAGAAGATCCATGTTCTGACCAAAAGGCTTGGCAGTATGAACTTCCCAGTACACTGGATCACTAGGAGTGTAGTGAGTAAGGAGAGTGTCTCAAACCTGACCTTTTGTTGGGATTCCTGTAAAGGCTGTTTTCCCTGGAAAAAAAAAAATCAAACAAAAAATTGCCAACTTGAGGCATTTAAATGTTGGCTCCATTTTTTCCATGTATCTAGAAATTCTAGGCAATAAATTTTTTTCAAATGTTTTTTGTTTGTGTTTAGTATCTGCAGAAATTTAATCAACTACTTCTAATTTTAAAGCACAGATTATTGAAGATACTTCCATCTACAAATTCCTGGATTAAAGAATGACAGGGGGAAAAAAAAGAATGTTATTAAATTGAAAGCTTAAAATTTTACTCTAATCTCAAAGGATTTGGAAGTATATTTGGGTCCCCTTTGCACCAGCCTTTTGCTCCAAGTGTCAGAACATTTAGGCTAAAAACCTCCAGAAGCAGCTTTGAGGATGCTTTCATGTTCTTTGCTTTTTTAAGACTGACAGAAAACTTTACAATATTTGCAAAATGACAAGCCATTTGAGAAAATAAATGCAAACCTTTGATCTGTTAAGATATTATATGATGCACTTATTATGTCAATAAATATTTTCTGTTGTTTTTCTTTTCCTCTGTCGTGATGCAGTTTGTTAGCTACGGTTGTGTTACACAGACTTCACTCTCTAAGTGCCTGTAATGATTTATCAGTGAATCATCTGGGACTTGGTCTTACAAGATATTAATGTCTATTTAAACTTGTTCTGGGAAAAAATCTCCCTGTCTTCAAGATAATTATTCCATGAGCAAATTTGATGAGTTTAATAATTTAGTTCAGCAAGGAAATGACTCATAGTCTATGCCACAAGTTATTAATTCTTAAATAAATAATTAGTTCTGTTTCTGCTATTTGCTATAGTTACACTTTCTGCCTTGGAGAGCTGTTGAACAAGGCCAAATTAGAAGTATGTAAAATATTATAATATTGGTTCTTAGAATTATTGTAACTCTGTGCCCCTGAAACTCGTGCTGATTTTTTCTCTGAGGGTAAATGAGAGATTTTTGGCAAGGTCAAGAGCTGCTGGAAATATTTAATGGAAAGTTAAGAAATTATTACAGCTGTGATTAACAGTGCATCTAAAACAACCAGTATTTACCAGAGGTCTGGCAAGAGCTTATCCAGCAGCTCTGATATGGATCCTGACATGGGAGAGAAGTAAGTGCCACAGGGAAATGAAGAGGATTGAAAGCTCTTTGACCTGGACAAAAGTCCTTTTGGGGCTGGTAACAGGATGTAAGTCGTTTCATTGCTGAAATCTACTTTTTGCCATAATCTGGAAGAATGTCTTGGTGCCTGAGAAATGTTTCTCAGCCTCCACACAGGGAACACAGAGACCCAGGGGTGACAGCTGTGTCCTTTGCAGGCCATTCCCAAGCCACTGGCACGGATGTGGTTTCTTTGGTGGAGGATATGTGTTATGGATCACACACTCCCATGGGCCTTGGGGAGCTTGAACTGGAATCTTATCCAAATATCTATTCATCCCTAAAATGTTCCCATATAGGTATTTTCCAATCGTACTCCCATTTCCCATAGTCTGTAACAAATGCTCAATAGGCCTTCCCCAAATAACAGACACTCAAATCCTCCAAAGAAGTGGCACCTTAAGCTGTTTATTATGCAGGTATTCCTGATGAATCATTCATTCCTTCTGCTTCAAATGTGTCTTTAGATCTTGATAATGGCTAATCCTTCAGTTGTTATTGCTAAGAAAAGAAATCAGATATACTGGAAAAGCCACACAAATATTTACTTGTGCTTCTTGGTAATTAAGTACACACCATACGTTTTGCAGTTGCTATGGCTCTACTTCTTTTCCATGTGAAAGAGTTTGAAAACTTTGGATGAAAGCAAATTGGGCTGGTTTTCAGACAAATTACTCAGCTGCCCTTTGGCTGCAGTTGCAGCACTCTCCCACCCCTTCCCCTCCAGTTTAATTTCCAAATTTATGGATTAAATGCTGTTTAAAGGTTTGTTAGTCAAGGATAAAAGCAGCCAGGAGACAGCACACAGCAATGGACCCTTTCTGGCTGTATCTCTCTGTGGACATTTTGAAGCAGGGAGAAGAAGAGGACAAGAGAAGGCAAAGGTGAAGCCCACGAAGAACAGCAAAAACACTCAGTGCCTTACTGAATGGAAGAAAATGTGATTTCTACTTTTTCCTACTGTCAAAGGCAACACTAGTTTTTGTATTTACAATTCCTTTGTGTTTTCTTGAATGATTCATCAGCTAAATATTTTTGGCTCTGTACAGGAATGAACCAACCATGGTGGGGATACAACGTGGCCTTGAACACCAGCAGGGGTTTCCCCTCCCCAAACACACACACACACTAAAAGAGAATGCTAAATTACCCCAAAGGGAATTACTAGTAATACAAAGAGGGGGCAAAATCGAGCTCTAAGAAAAGCACCAATGGGATATTTGGGAAAAAAATGTTGTGCATAAAGGCAATGGAGACTTTATAGCTACACGTGGCATATGGATTTTTCTGCCATGGCTGTCTGTATAGGACATTGATGCATTCCAGAGCTGTGGTTACATGGGCAATTACATGGGGAAAGAAAATCCACCTGCTGGTTATCTATCCCACCACCCCCCCCACAGCAACAGGGACCTACTGTGCTACCAAACTCTTGCTTCTTGTTGTGAGTTTGGGCTCAGACCTTGCCTTCATAAATGGTGGATGTGAACAGAGGCTTCCAAGGACGTGGCCACAGACATTTAGGTTTTACACATTTTGCTTTGCATCTGCATGGAGGATGTATGAAGCCATTTTTAATAACAGTGAGTTGAAACAGAAATCTCTTGTAACCAAACTCTGCATCACATTCTCCTCTCATTTACAATGCTCAGTTTTGAAGGGAAATTTGACCCATCACATAGTATATGTATTTACTTGTTATAGAACATTATACTCTAGCCATTTGTGACCTATAAATTTCTTTCAGAAATAAAAAGGAAGCCAACACTCAGAATACACAAAAGGGAAAGTAGCTTTGTCAGTGTTTAATTTACTGCTCAATTTGCTTCCTTGCTTGCCAATTAACCTGGTACAACAGCGATCTGTGATCCAATAATGTTGCTTATTCAACTGATGTGCTTGAGCTGTTCACATCTTGAAACTGCTTTTTCTTTACCAGTTCAGACTAGATAAAATCAGGTATCTGTGTGAAAACAGTGTTCACAAGCTTAAAAAAAACCCCACAAAACCAGGTGCCACTAATTCTATTTCATTATTTCGTAGCAGTTTCCAACTTCATTTCATTCTTTCCGGCCTATGTTGGATTCTCTCTAAGTGAGAGAGAATTCCACTTCCTAATTTTTTTAATTGTGCCCATTCTGAATTTTCACCTTATTTTCTACTCTAACATCAAACACCTAAAATTAAATTAAACAAAATAATGCCCAACCATTGCTATATAATGAGGAACTTGGTTTGTTGTTTACAATAAGCCACTTCAAAGTGCTATTAGGGTAACAGCTGCAAACAGAGAATGGAAGGCAAAATCCCTGAAAGCAAACCGGTGCTCATAGCTCTAAGACAACACATCCAAACCAGAGCTAGCCTTGGGAAATGCTTTCGTAAGCACTGAGTCAACGCAAACACAGGCTGCCAGCTGAAGGAACAATCTTGTGACATCCTTACAAAACAGCTCTGGGAAGCCCTGACAGCTCCTCCTGCCACGGATGCTGACTGAGGGAGAAGCCATAGGCTCTGGACTCCAGCAGCAAGCACAGGGTTTAATCTCCTATGCACATCCTGCTCTCCAGAGGAAACTGGTTCTATTTCACTGCTTTAAATGACTGCAAAAATAGCAATGATTTGATGCTACTAATCAAGTTATACTAACTGGGCTGGAAATGGCTCCTATCACAAGATCCACTGTAATGACAGTTTCAAATAAAAAGTGAATGATCCATTACAGGGAGATCTGCCTGTGTGGGATTCACGTCTGCTCAACACCTGGAGAAATTTGGCAGACACTTTCTCGGTAGCTGGCTGTGGGTGAGGTTTATTACACCAGTTCTTTAAGCCTACAGCTAAGGTAACATCACAGCACAGCCTTTTAGGGCTAATCCAAGGACAAAGCCTCGAAACGGACAGTTGATGTTTCAGATAGGTCTTACCTGCAGCATTCCTTTACATACCATTTGCCAAAGAGAACATCTCAGCTCTACAGAAAGGGCAGAATCCCCATACTCCAGTATGCACAACGCACCTGCCTTCCCCCCCCTTCCCCCCAGTGCAATTAAACAGCACAAATGTAAAACACTGTAAGTGCTGGAAAGAACTGAGGAAATGCCATGCTTCATTATATCCCTATTCCAGCCCTTTCTTTAACACTCAAGGTGGAGCCAGGGCTGTGAGCACAGCCTGTCTGCCAAACCCATGCTGGCCCTCATGTGCTCGTCTCTTTGCCACAGCTGTCAGAGCCCACATAAAGAGCCAAAATTACACAGTCCTGGGACAGAGGGGTCCAGCCACCTACTTTTCAAGCCCACAAAGCAGCTTTCTTTTTATAATTTGGCAAAGACTAGGCTTTCATGTAAATAATTTTAGACACATAAGAAGTCACATTTCTAGAACCAGAAGCCAGCTCCCTCTTCCTAATTTGAAAGGAAAATTTTTGTAAATTTTCAGGCTTTTCTGGCAACATCACTGTGGAACAAGGTCCTGGTAGAAACGTGATAAAGATACAGCTCAAAGATACAAGACTGGTGGGGAACAAGGTTGCCTAAGAAGCAGATAATTGCTAAAATAACTGGAAGACTCACAGCCATTCTTAAAAAGATTTTACAGGATTTTTTTTCTACTATCTATTGACTATGTGCATGGAAAAATTTTGTCCTGTTTTGTTTTGTTTTGATAGTAGTTATATTCCAGTATAATCTCTTAGCAGAGGGCTTTTTGGGCAGCTCCACCAACTACAGTATTAGGATTTCAGCAGATATGCCGCCAGATATGGGGCAATCCAAAGGCAGTAGTGATGGTGATGATGATTAAACTTCTACTGATAAGGCTGGTTTTTGGAAAAAACAAAACAAAACAAAACAAACCCCAAAACAAACAACAAACAAACAAACAAATCAAATACAGATATTATGGCCATTAATACCCACAAAACTTTCCATGAGAGCAGAGCAGTTCAAACCTGTGTTCTGCCTCTCACAATCACCCCTTCCATATTCACAGCAAGGTTCTTTTCCTTGCACAGGTTTCTTTCCCTTGCTACCTGGGTCACATACACACGCCATGAATGAGTGCAACTAGCTAGGAAAAGAAACCTCTGCTCTCAATCTGTTAATGTTACCACCATCCTTACCTGAGAGGCATCTAAAACTCTTCCTTCTGCTATTTCCAGCTATTTGCATGATTACATTTAGTCATGCAAATTATTTATTGGGAGACAGCCCCTGACGGGCACGTTCATCACGCTGCAAGTGAGGACCTTGCTGCTGACCCCCACATGCACACCTGGGCATCTCACACCAAATGCACAGCTCCAGATGCTTCTGTGGCAGGGCAGACCTCAAGCTTGCAGCCCCGAGGAACAAGACATACACAGCACTGTAGTTTTAAGTGTGATACTCAAACAGAAGAGGAGCTGATGATGTGATCACAGCATGAGACCCTGATCTTGTGCCCACACACTGCTGTCTCCTGTCTCTTCCCTCACCTCTTCCATCACCCTGCAGAGACCTGCAGCTGCTTCTTGTTTCTGTCTCTCCTGCCAGGTGCATAAGCAAGCCACACGCAGGCGAAACAGAGTTTGAGGATCCTGCATTTGAAGGTCTGAGGAGGATGGATAATCCCATCTCCTCCACAGCCCCTCTGCCGTGCCATCTTTGCAGTGCGCTGAATTCTCCGGGAGAATTCCTGATGCACAAAGAAATACAACCACATGAAAAGCACGATGTGGAGAGACATTCAGCCCACAGCTTCTGTCTTCCTTCCCAAATTTCTTCCTTTTCCATAAATCTTTCTATAAAGATTTCTTTAGCAGTGTGCTGAGTTTTATTAATGTCACAAAGAGCCCAACAGTAATCCTCTATACTGCTGCTATTTAAACAGTCAAATTTATTCCTGTTAAACCTTTTTAAAATCACTTCCTTTTAGATTTTTTAATTTCTGTTCCTCTTTTCTCTTTTTCTTTTTTCTTTTTTTTTTTCCAAAATGACAACACACCATGAACCAATGTATGCTGAAGGGCAATTGCTTAAACTACAGCTCGTCAGGAAAGTCTGTAAGAGCACAGAGGAGCATAGGCTGACCACAGCACAACAGTGCCACAACAGTCCCTGCCAGGGAAGGCACAGGTGCCACAGCTGAACAGAACGTAGAAAATGCCACGATTGAACTGATATCTAGAAAACTTGATTTCCAAGGAAAGTTTGAAGACAGAGGGCATAAGCCAAAAGCATGACCATGATAACTGTCCAAATACCATCTCTGCTACTGCAAAGAACAAAGAGGGTATCCCTGTTGACAGAAAAAATAACAGTTCAATGTGCGGCAAGGAATGGTCAGGTAATAGCGCAAAAAACCCCAGCAGCTTTTTCAGGGTGAAGGTGATGATGTTCTTCAGCGGTATTTGGAAAGGCTGTGGAATGATGGAGGTTTTCTAGAAAAATCGACTTTGTATTACCCAATTTTGGTTTTAGAGCAGGGGAATAGAGTAGATCTATGTGATTTCTATCTTACCACCCTGCCTAGCAGTCTTAAAGTGGAAACTTCATGTGCTCTGAATGCATTGCCTTTGCAGTGGAATGCAGAAAGCTGTGTTGTCTTCTTTATCCATAGCAGAAAGCCAAATTTTAAATGAAACAGTATGCATAGTTATACTGATCTTTTATATTGGCAATAAAATGCTTTGGGTAAGAGAAAAATACTGTGTTTCACACGAGAGTCTGTCCCAGGAAAGCAGATTGGATCAGCTTAGCTCTGTAGTTTGGCTAGGGAAAAATTATTTCATTTCAGCTGCACCTCTCCTCCATCTCTGACAGATCTATCACAATACTGGATTTACCAGTTCAAGTTTCCAGCCACTGTAGGTTCAGTTTCAAATGGAAAAGCATGGCTGGCATGCTGAACTTTGCTACTAGAAAAGTAGTATTCTCAAAGCCTGCCAGCTATTTTAAAGGTCATTAAATGACAGAAGAACATCCATGACAGGCTCCTCATGCAAACTGTGCTGAACTGGGTTGTAATTAGTTCATACATGAGACTAGCTACTTAATTTTAAGATTTCCAGAGAAACCACTTACAATACTGCAGTGGTGTAAAGTTAAATTGGTTAAAATATAAGTTAGGGCTATTCCTATGTCAGCCTCAAAGGGGTGAAGGTACAGCAAAGACAGCATTGCTGATTTGAGATGGGGGATTTTCCTTGCTAATGACAGAAGCAGTTCATGGGATGCAGCCTGCCTTAGGTGTCACTGCTTCCAGGGCTTGCAACTCTTTTGCAGACCTCTCTTTCTCTAAAATATGCAGTTGAATGGAATGTAGATGATTTGCCCATTTCTCAGCACACACTCCTCATCTAAAGAGAGATGGAGGTTGTTAGTGATATGTTTGCAAATTCTTGGAGGTATTTCTAAAAGCTGTTAAAAGCACAAACCACCCAAATCCAGCCTTCAACATCTGTTGGGGGATAAAAAAAAAAAAAAAGAAGCTGTCTGAAAAATCCACAAGCCAGGCTAAATGACATAGTAGGATTAGAGTCAATCTTGATGATCAGTCATGAAGCCAAATGTCTAAAGAAAGAAAATATTTTAACAGATACATAAGCCACTTCATTACAATAAATAATTTCCCGGATTCTAAAATCCCAGGGAGATCAACCCTAGATACAAAATACTATATTTTGAGTGGACAGAACAGTGTAACACTTCTCTAAATTACCTTTTTCTTCACTGAATGTATATGTGCAACACATACATATCAAGACCTACTACTACATCTTAGTAATCATCAAGAATGTCAGGCTATATTTTAAAACCTCCAGAAAACAACTGTCCACTTAGGAACCACAAGGTGCACTTTTATGAGATAACTGAAAGTGCTGGAGAAACCAGGTTAGCTTAAGTATACATGGACACAAGTATTACCTGTCCTCCAGCAACATGGCTAAAGAGTTGCTCATGAGAAAGAGGTTTCCTGAGAATCTCAGACTAAATAGTGTGCAGAGAATTAAGAGAATTATACACACACACATTAGTTTTATAATTACTACTTACACTCCTAAAAAATAGCTGAGCATTTAAATAGAAAAATCTGCTTACTGTTACTATGTAATCTTTTAATGTTATTTTGAAAAAAACCCAGTATCTTTTGTATGGTCTCTGTTAATCAGTGGGAATCAACTCTCTTGTCTGTACAAGGACTATGGTAACAAGGTGTTTTCATCTGCATATTTTGGATTTGAAAATATAAAGCTCAAAAGAGAAAAAAAAATTATCCAAATAAGTAGCCTAATTTAATTTCACGAAAGTTTAGGAAGATGCTTAAAACTGTCCATGCATGAACCCAGATGCACTGCTGGGTGATGTGTATACAACTGGAGTTAATGGAGGTTTTATGTCAATTAAAAATGAGGTTCAGTGTGTTGAATGCTGCTTTGCCTCTCTCCCTGTCTGGGCCTCGACTGTGCCTTAGAGAGTAAAACATTCCAGCCATCCTACAGGAATCACAGGCAGTCAAATATTTTGAGAGAGAAGCACATTTCCAGTATGATTTGCCTTGGAGCCAAAGGTTCTTTAGGCAAATTCTACGCAATCAAATCTTGAAGAAAACAAAAAGAGGCAAGCAGCTGGATTTCCATCAACACCATCCCTGAAATGAGAGTGACAGAAAAGTAATTCGGGCGCAACACTGCAAACGTTCACAAAGAGAACTGCAATACTTGGGACCCAGGCATCAAGGAAAACTCACCAGCTACCTGCAATCTTAAATGTATTTAATTGTCTACATTTATTTGTATATTTAAATATATATACAAAATCAGGACAGCTCTTGTCCCACAAAACACAGAGCTGGGAAAGCTCAGTGTGTCTGTTCACCCCTGAGCAGCAGGGATGCTAGAGAGGTGCTTGATACTGTCGTGATGGGATGGAGGTGAGCTGGAAGTGGGGATTTCAATACTCTGCTGGAAACCTCTCTTTTCAAGAACAAGGGGGGTGATGTGCTCCCTCTCCCAAAGGTGTGTCCACAGAAATCTCAAAGTGGCTGCAGCCCTGTGAACTTTTGTGCAAAGGCAGATTCAAAGATGCTCTATTACCTAAGCCAGAATTTGTATAGTAAGACAATCTTATTTATGCAGTATGCTGGTCTCAGTGTTACTATTTTCCCCCTCTTTCTCCCTTTGTTAAAAACTTAAGTTTTTCCATGTTTCAAAAGATAAGTGATCTATTTTCTGTCTTGGTGTTTTTCAAAACAAATTCAATACTGCTCTTTCAGTTGGCTGGAGACAGTGTGGGATTATTCCAGAAAGAAAGAATCACTGAAAACCCTCTTGATTGAACAACCCAGACTGACAGGGTGTAATTACAGACACATCGTAGCCACATAAAGCATAATCTTAAAATTAACTTCAGAATTTAACTTGTCCTACACTTGCATCTCAGTAGCATTTTAAAAAAATCCCTTTTATTTATACACAGAAACACTCAGAGTATGAAAGGCTATTTCTTTTAAAGCTTGGTGTCTGCTTGCAGCTGTAAATTGTTCTTGTACACAAAATTTTTTGTTTAATACCCACACTGCAGGCCTGCAGCAGCTTACGAGGCTGAGGGCACAGAGCTGCCCCCTCCCTGGGGTGATTCTGTAACCACAGTGTTCCAGTGTCCACCCCTTCCTCAGTTACAGCCAGCCTGCAGCCCCAAGAGCAAGAACACATCATCTATCCCCCACACCATTCCCTAGTGCACCCATCTTCTCCTTCCCCTCCTTAATGTAATACTATCCCCTCTCCCACACTCCCTTACCATCCCTCTTTCCAGACTTGGATAGGCAAAAGCACGAACATGGACTATGGAAAGGTGATGTTCCTGAGAGGGCAGGGGAGGAGCCCTCCTACCCTGTGCCACCAGACCCCACCAATCCCTGCATACTTTCACGGACAAAAACCAACCTGTCTCCAATTACCAGTTTTAAGTCTGAAAGATTGGCTCAGATTTTGCAAGGATGTGCCTGCACCGGTGGCACTTAGTGGTATGAAATCTCTGCTTCCAACAGAGTGGGACAGTGCTTTGGCAGGACCTGCAGGACTTCTTAAAAAGATGGCTACTTTAGGCTTTTAGGATATTGAGGTAAATGGAGAAATCTCTTCCATCGTAATAAACTATATTTTGAAAATATGGCTCAAACTTGGCCATGTTCAACCATGAGCATTTGTATATAGGAGCTTCACAATGCTGTGTAGGGTGGATGTTCACCAACCCTTCCACAGGCTCTCCAACACCATCAGAGAAGAGGTTTGTTCTCTCTAGTCCTCGCAGTGGATGTCACACCCGTACACACATTTCTTCACTTGTTTCAGTTTCTGTTTCTGGTATACAGCCTTTGCTAACTCCCAAAGGTTACTATTCTTACACCCCTAATTGCATGCAGAGATGTCTTGGGCAATGAAACAAGCATTGGGCTTCTGCTGCCCGTATCACTTGCAGAGGTTAATTAAAGGAAAGGGAAGAGGTGGTGAAGCTTTAGGAGCCAAGATCTGGAGCAGAAAAAACAGCAGTGCTGTCTGCTTTAAAATATGTATAGCCTCTCTCCTTCTGTAGTCCCATCTCTGAAATTCTTATTTCAACCCCTCATTACCACTCAGTGTCTGCCACTTCCCACACTGCTCACAGCACTAACAGTATATAACATATGGAAAGAAGATTTCCTATTTTAATAAAATTTCTGATATATTTCAGGTCCTGGAAGATCTGAATCACTAACTCAGTGTATTATCTTGGTGTCACTACCACTACTCCTACCACAGCAAGTTCCAGTTGGCTTGTCTAGACATTAAGAATAATTGCGATTTCTTTTCTCCCCCATGGAGAGTAAGTTACCTAAGCATGCAGCCCTTATTCTGCGATGAGAGATGGGGAGGGATGGGCAGGAGCAAATGTTCATGCCAAAAAGACAAAACAATGTCAGCTGTGGCTACTGGACATTTAATGAACTAGATGCTGTCTTCCCCCATTAAGTAGTACATCATAATACTGAAGTTTATAATGCAAATCTTCTTTTCTTTCCTTCTCTTTTACTCTCATCCTGTTGGAATCCCAGGCACATGAGATTGCTTGTAGCAATAAATCAAGCTTTGAATCGTACCAGAGTGATCCCATCTCTGTCCCAACTATCCCGACACCACCCCAGAATAGCTTTTGCTCTTGACTTTCCTGCTTGTTTTGAGGGCAAGTTGCTAGCCTTTGCAGCTGCCTTACTAAATCTTAATAATGGAAGTTCTTACATAGCAGCCTGATGGTGCAACCAGCCTGAAAGGCTAAGGTGGTCCCCAGGATCTTAGAAGAAATGATTTAGTTCTCACCATCCAAGCTTTCAACTGTGGAAACACCAGCATCAATCCAGAAGCCTTCAACTCAAGCTACAGTACATTTACAGCTAAAATTTTCAAATAAAGCCAATTAAAATTAATGAACAAATGAACAAAGAAGAGGAGTAGGAGGCAATCCAAACATTCAAAAAAATGAGTCAATTCTGCAGAATAAGCTGGATTTTTTTCAAGCCTCTGCAGTAGGCTCAATTCAGGTTCTCCAGGTGTTTACTACTCCTTAAGGCACTCATGGCTTAAGTGGGAGCTATCAAAGCCTCATGTGGCCAGAGGTGCCAGCTTTTAAAGAAGTCAGCACACAGGACAGCGAGAACTTGGATAAGGGACATATCAGCTGTCTGAAATCTGTCCTCCCCTCATGAAAAATGCAGGGGAAGGAGACAGTTTCTTCTTTCCACAGATGGGAGCACTCCTTTCCACCCACTCGTCCCTACAGCTTGTATTGAAAAGTGGTTAGTCATAGCAGGACACAGACACGTTTGTGCCTGGGTGATGAAACTCCGATGATAACAAGAACACGTTCTTGTCTACAGGCCAGGAGACCACCACGTGGTTCCCTTGCAAGCCAGAATTTATAATTCCTTTGGGCAAGGGACAGCAAGTCACTTTTGTTTAGCCTTATTCAGAATTTGGGGAAATACATTGGTTTTACTTCCCACAGTGAACAAGCTTCTAGATGCTCTTCCACCAATTTCCTTTTTGTACTTCTATTTGCTCACAGGATAACAAATCACACACACATACAAACACATACACACAGAGACCTGTTGGCCATGACATCTGCAGAAAACTAACCAAAATCAGGACCAAGGGTTGTGGACATGGATGAAGGTAATGCCGAAAGTCAATGACTCTGCAGTAGGGGCATGTACCTGGCAAGGAGAAAACCCTCACTCTGAGGTCTGGCCTCTTGAAACGTGACATTGTAAACACTCATTTGCAATTCAGTGAGTAATAGCTCATCATCTCCATTTGAGTAAGACACTAATGAACTGGTCTAAATATATCTACTTGTTTGGTTATGATTCTCCTCTGAAAATGCTGTCCCCACTTTGAGAAGACACACACAACACAGTGGTAAGAAGTCGAGTGTTCCCTGCATTTGGCAAAACACAGCACACAGGCAGGGTAGGAAAAACCATGGTGAGGCCCTCTGGGAGTGCAGTTACTGACCTTGTTCAGGTCTTCATGCTGAAACAGTGGGGAAACACAGCAATTTGCTGAGCCTTAACCAAACTGGGATGCAACTGAAAGCTCATCATAAAGCTGAGATGTAAAACCAATGCCTCTTTTATCCTGCCCTGGGGCATTGTGAATGCTGCAGTGCCAGGTGGTGGCACTGTGACACGGGCGTTCTGGGGTCCCCCAAGTGCAGCCCTGCCCCCCACACACCCTTCCACCCAGCACCCTTCCAAGGAAGGCCTTTATGGTCCGGGGGCAGACCCTGTGCTCAGGAGGCCCAGGGTGCTGTTCCTACCCTTGGATGCCATACACTGGGCACAACTGAAAACAGCGGGGAATGGTAGTGAGATGAAATTACTGATGGGGTTATTCAGATACATAAAAGAAACGATAAAAAACAATCCTCTAGCACACACTTGGTAACTGATTGCAAAATTGGTGTAATGAGTGCAGAAACCCATAGATGTGGCACTGAGGGACATGGATGAGTGGGGGAGGTGGCAGTGTTAGATTAACATTTGGATTCTATGATCTTAGATGTCTTTTCCAATCTAAATGATTCTATGATTCTGTGAAAGTCATTCCCGTTTGCAGCAGACTCATCAATCAGTGTCAGGACCTAAACACATTTTTCCCCTCTCAAATTATACTATTGTGCTCAACATCTTAATGAGTATGAAACTGGCAACAAGACATTTACTTTGATCAAGGTGTTTATTGCATCTCAGAGGGCACACATGCACTGGGGTTTTTTGTTTTTGGGGTTTTTTTTTTGTTTGGGATTTTTTTTTAACTGAAATACAAAGAAAAGCCATTTTGAAATTAACTTTTTATAGAACTTTCCCATTACAGTGTATGTTATCCCCACAGCAAATTCAGATACAACCACTTTTTATGGTACCATACATTGATTAAATAGTTCATTTGAAAGACTTTAGGTGAATATCTTTCCAACCCAATATGCTTTTACAGAGAACTGCCAAGCCACTTGTAACACTGATCAACAGTGACCTCATTGAAGAGTCAAGATCTTACACCAAGCCATCAGCAGAAAAAGTATGAGAACAAATAAAAATTAAAGAAACACAGTATGTACAGTAAAGGGTATGGATCTCTGGATCAGAATTAAATCTAATCACCAATAGTACAAAAGCTACTCACAGCGCATTCGGGGCAATGAGAAAACACTATCCTAAGGCATACACAGGTAAGCACTAAATTAAGAGATGTACGGAAGAACTGAACAGAGATGAGTAACATCACTTGTAATGTTCTGACTACAGATATACCAAAAAGTGCTCTCGTATTTGAAATCCCTTAATGCCAGCACAACTATGGTTGTTTTTTCCCAACTACATGGAGAGAAACTGACCCTTTACTTAATTTTCAGTGCATTTAGCAAGAACTGATAAATATGCCAATTATAAATGCAAAAACTTAAATAACTAGAATAGATTTAAAGATAAAAACAGCAATAAATATGGTATTCTTTCAGATATGATTTTTCATTCTTGGTAAATCATTGAAAAAGTATCTGTTATGGAAGTTTTCTTTTATATTACTTTAAATTATTTTAACATATACAGTGCCACAAAAATAAAACATTTTTTTTCACGACAATTGTGATTCCTGTGACTGGAAAAAAAAAGTATTCTGCACAATTTCGTAAGTATTTTCTTTACTATCTGGTATTATCACACTATGTTTTGTAACAGATAAAGGACAAATTGAGTCCTAGGGAAACTTTGGGTGTCCTCAAAAAGTTATATACATTGAAACCTTCAAAAACCACAGACATTGCTCCAAATGGCTCACCAAACAACAGCTGCATAATCTGCCCCCATGGGATAGGTTCAGAAAAGCACTAGAAGGCATCAGAAACATACATCCATTGTTTAAACTGTAAAACACAAATAACCCAAGTACACAAATTTCGAGAGAGTAGGGATAACAGCTAAGGTAGTACACATTCCTAATGTTCACTTTCACAGCTGTGCTACACGTTTCAGGAGGAAGAGAAAGTCTGAGTAAGCACTGGGTTTGGTACTGGTGGCTCACTGAGAAACTCTGAGCATCCATTTGTAGATTCCAAATACACGTTTTTAGCATCCAGTCAGAAAAACTGCAGCTGTGAATACAGAAAAGTATTAGATGAAAACTGATATAATGAGTTAGGAAAGCGTGTTCTAGAAAGAGCACCAAATCTGCTCATCTCTTCACACTTCAAAGGATTTGCTGTCAGATTCTAGTGAAGCAGCAGTCTTCCCACAGCCAGTTATGAACCTCTCTATTATAAATACAAGTTGAAAGCAGTGAGTCCCAGCAGTGAAGGTGTAGCTTCACTCCTGGATGTCTTTGCCAAGTGCCAGGTACAGCTTCCTGGGGCTGGAATTTGGAGAAGGGTGAAGTAGGACTGGGAGATGCCTGCTAAGAGCAGCCTGAATTACTGCTGCCAGCTCCAATGCAGAGTGGGCTTAGAACAAATTTTAGAATTAAGCTCCAGGAAGGAAGAAAAGTGACTCATGAAGAAGGCTTTAAAGTTATGTAATGATTGTCCTCTCCTCACCTTATTCTAGACAATTTATTCTAGCCTTAATTATAACATTCATACCTTACCTCTGCATTATTACTTTTTAATTGGTTTAAGTGTTTAATTCAATTTTGTATTCCTACTTGCCCCTCCAAAACTGTCAGGATAATGTTTGGGTTGTACTGGTTTTTTTGCTTCTCCTTCATTTTTCTTTACACGTCCTTCTCTGTTCTTCCCCATTGTTGTTCTACACAGCACTGCTCAGGACCTCATGGCCTTAGCATTCAGAAAAGCAGTGCCTTGAAAAACTGTATGGCAGGGGAGAACATTAGCTGGCAGCAGCAAACAACTTGCCCTTGATGACAAGAATGCATAATTTTTTTCCCTTTTGATACCCTCACACCTATGATACCAAATCTGTTTCAACACCCACAAGACCGGAACAAGCCTCTTCGGCACTATTTCCCCTCCCCAGTACTTGTACCCTGTTACCATTCTATGTGTTTCAGTATTAATAAATAGAAAAATGAATGCCTGGACTGAATAGAAACAAGGTAAAAATGGAAGTTATACACTGAAGATACTTTTTTTTTTGTCAAAAGCAACTGTCAGGGAAAGTTATCTATGAGTCAAGCTTTCAGGCTAAAGTTAAGAGTGCGGACAGAGAATTTGGTTTTCATTACAGTGCATGTTTCTAGCTGTGCAGCTGCGGTTTTATCAGTCATATTCAACCTAACCAACATCTGTGTGGCAGACATGTACCACAGTGTGACATGCTCGAGCAGGCAGCCACAGAATACCTTATCGTTTACAAGAAATCCTTGATGTTAAGATCCGCTAATGGGTCCTTTGTTGGAGGTTTCTTGGGGCTCTGAGTAGCAGGAGTTGGGCTTGGAGAAAGCTGACATACACCAGCCAGGAAGGCAGGAAAAAAACAAAGCAGACAAGAATACACAAGCATTAGATAGACGTAGGCAGTTCTTACACCAGCACATTGCAAGCATACAAAGTTCTCATTTGTCTGCAAGTTCAGCGTGCTGCGTTTTGCTCAAGCATTGTTTGGATTCCATCCTCACTACAGGGTTAACAATGTTTGGCAGGTTTAATGGGTAGGGCTATAGACGCTGCAGATTGTTATTAGCATAGCTTCAGATCACTCCCTCCCTGTAAGACAGAATGGTGTTAGGATCTTCAGCCCAGACAGAAGACAGACAATTGTGAGATGTTAAAAACCAAGGTGCAGAGCAAGCAGAGTGCATCCTGCAGGGTGCGACTGACGGGCAGTTAAGTAAAAATTATTTGACATTAAGTCCAAAACAAACTGGAAACATGACTAGATTATACTAGGTTCCTCTTTTGATAGGCATAAAAATCATCAGTTATTCCACAGAAAATGTCAATTTTGAAGTTCCATGCAACCCTTCTGACCAAGGTGGTCAAATGAGTCTCCTATTCTGTTCCTTACTCCTCTCCGTTCCCACCTCAACTCAGGGCACAAGAGGTATTTTATATGTAATCCTGGCACCTTGATGACCACTCTTATAGAAAAAAAAATCTGTGTCACACATTATTATTCTTGGCAAGTGCAGAGATAGTTTAAGGTGGTAGAAAAAGCAAGACTAAGTATATTCTTAGAGGAGTTTCAAGTTGTTTCAATTTCTACACAGAAAACCTTGCCAAGCTTCATTGGGAATGTAGTTCCCTACTTAAGAAGTGTGGTTTGCTATATGCTGATTGCTTAATACTTGCAAAACAAGGGATGTCGTCTGGTTTCCAGGGTTACCAGTGAGATTTTACAGCTGCAGCACCAACTTCCATCTCCCTCCTTACTTGAAAGGCAAGATGGTCTTCTGACTTATAAAAAGCAAAATACTACAGCAAGAAATTTCCTGCCTCTCCTCTGGAAAGCCTTTCCTTTTCAGTGTTATTACAAAAGAAACTCTACTTTGAAATAATAGCCTGGAACAGGTATTACAGCTTATGTTGCATCACCTGCTGAGTGTAGCTATAGTAAATTTTGGTACGCTGTGAACAGAATAGCAATGCCCGAGAGTTCCACCTGGAACTTTACTCAAATATTATCCAAAACCAGTTAGTAGTAGAAGACTTCAAACCTGCTTCACTGGTCTCATACACGGCAACTGAAAAAAAATCAAGGTGGTTCACGTGATCTGCTGCAAGGCAGGCAGTTGATCCTTTACGACATCTCATTTACAGACCTAGAGCTAGAGTGGAGCCGAGATAATGCACACACACAAGCTACTTTCTAGAGACGTGGAGAGCAATTAAACATGCAGGTAGCAGTAACACTCACCTGTACACCAGGGCCAGTGGCGGCTCCAAACGGGGGCCTCATCATGGGCTGCCCATACATCACCGGCTGCTGGGGCATCATGGGCACCCCTGCACCTGCTGGGGGCTGTAAATAAACACCGAGTCAGCAGGGGCCTGGGTGAGGGAAGGAGAGAGGTGTAGCAAAAGAGACTCACCATCCCAAATGCTGCTCCTGGCTGTGGGACAGGTGGAGTACCTCCTGCAGCAGGAACAGCACTTGCTGGAGGCACAGCTCCCGCCTACAAAATAAATTTTAAAAAAAGCAAAAAAAAAAAAAGCAAAAATCTAACACCAACCATCTGGAAACCACACGGAGTCTCCAGCATCCTCAAAGCTGTTCTGGAAAGTAGGACTGTTATGCAGCATGTATGCAGCTTCAAAACCACAATGCTTCAAAGAATGAGAGAGCTGAATGAGTCCTTATGCTCAGCTTGTTTCTTCATAAGAAAGCAATGGTGACAGACTCCATTCTCTTAATGAAGAGTCCATTTATTCACTACAACTCGCAATAGGCCTGAGAAAATACACAGTTTCCTCCTCCTTCTATATAATGTAAGAAAGCATCCCAATTTCTTATCAGCTAACACACTATGGCACTTATTGCAGCACTGTATTTTAGTAAAAGCTTAAGCAGACTGTAAAGCTAAAGGAAATAGCTGCTATAATTAGTTTGCAGTGAAAAAAATAGTTATGCCCCAAGATTCATTGAAGTTAAAGAATAAGGTCACACACTTAAACCACAATCGGAACCATTACATAGTTTACCAAGGACAGTTCAGTTTATCTTGCTATGATATGCAAGATAATTCATATGCTTGACTTGTTATGATTTTCATTTAAATAACAAAAGGCAAAAAAAAGATTCTCTTCCACTAGAATTCAGGAAGAGAGAACTGTTAGTTTAGTAGTCTGACTGGATATACAGCGCAAGAGTACCTTTAAAAAGGCTACCCCACCTCACTTACCTAGCACAGCCTACACATCATCCCTTTTGACTCCCTTCTCTGTAACCTCCCATGCACAGTATCCTTATAGTCTTGCAAGCATCTAAATCTTTCCTTTTCACAGATATATATATACATTCGAAATTATTAGCAGCTCTGAAGAGAGGCAGAAAGCATTGGAGGAAGGGATCTAAAAATGGCACCAGGATTTCATTATGCTCTCATACAGCCTAAGCATGCTAAGCAGCCTAAGCACAATTTCTCAAGCTACTACAGGAGCTGCATGGCCGTGCCTGTGCCTCCACAACCTTACCACCTACTGTGAGTCAGTAACATCCCACTACACTTGGAGAGCAGCTAGCACACTTACAGTTCAAAGGAGAGTGCATCTCTGGAGATATGATGGAACTACTCACTGCACAGTCCATTTCTGTGAATGCTGCATTTTAGTGTCTTTGGCTGATCCTTCCTTCCAGACTAAAACATACCAGTTTCTTAGGAAGCTGGAGTCAAGTCAAGGTAACCTGTCCCAGATTCATTAATCAAAACGACTACTTTTTCTGGCTAAGAAGTTATGAACTCTATTGCAATCTGAAAGTTTTCTGGGGAGCATTTCAGCTAAAAACTATCCTATGCTAGCAGAGTCCCCAAACTAAAACCAAGACCTGGACACTCAGGTGTGAGAAGCAAGAAATTAAACCACACAGGTTAATGCCACCAGATGCTGACTGGTTTTACAGAACACATTGTAGCTCAACATCCAGCCAGGCAGATGACAATAAAACGGCCACACAAATTGAATCTGCTTTTGCCTCTAAGCACTAGGTCACTTGAGGGAATGGCTTTGATGTGATTCTGCTGATTTTAATCCACGAATTGAAAGGTCAAGAAGAAAGGGAAGAAGTGACCAAAACTTAAGTGGTTCAACAGTGACATGAAGAAAAGCTTCGTTTTTGTCTTCATTTTTATTTTCCCCGCAGACCTGGGTTTCTTTGGATTCAAAAAGTACCTAAATGCATTATTTTTAAGAAATATATACAACACATATGTTTCATGAAATGCTATCAAAACTACCCACCTTCCCAGAAAGATTAGTTACTCATCAGATGGTAAAATCACTACAAGATCAGGCTGATGCTACAGAAGCTTGAAATTTCAGGCAGTACAAGTCACCAGGTAGTTCACATCAAGTAAAGCAGTAAAGAGATCATTTTCAAGCTTACAGCACAGAAATGGTTAATCATTACTGCCATATTCAACCCACTGCCTGAGGATTGTCTGTTGAACAGAGAGTCCAAGAAGGAGCCATGTTAAAAGCTTCTAGCTAGTTTTAAGCCAGCAGTAGTAACTGTAGTGCAGGTGAGGTGCTGTTAGGATCTTCATGTTTAGTAAGTGCAGAAAGAGATCAAAAAAAATTCACTTACACTGTACAGTATTGCCCAGCCTTTCTATTAAGAAAAAAAGTTGATGTTACAACTAACAGATTAAGTGCAGTAGAGAGAATTCTTGCATCTTCCATAAGGTTATGGAACATGCTCAGAGTCATGTTAACACCTGGCTGTGCCAGCAAGGAACTGAACTGGTATGGTCTCCCTTCAGACTTCTCTCTTTCCCTTGCCAACCCAACCTTGTTCAAATGGAGGCTGTTTTAGACCTTGTGAGACATTTGACGAGATGAGGTATTACCCCTCTTCAAATTACTTTTGTGGCTTACTCATGATCAAGTTGCTCTTGTGCCAAGTTTAGATATTTTGCTCAATCTGACCCTTTTCTCTCAAAATTAGCACCTTCTGATACTTTTTACAGGGTAATCCTACCTTTTCCAACTGCTTTAACCTGCTAAATAAACTACCCACTCCTGATCCAGCATCAGTTGCCTGATCAGTATGTATAAACTACCCACTCCTGATCCAGCATCAGTTGCCTGATCAGTATGTATACTGTGTAGTCTTTTGACTACTTCATTCAGTAAAACTTGAGGAAAGCCTATATATTTTCTCTCCTTATAGTTTGTCAGCTTTGGATCAATAGTGTTTTATTTTGGGCACTTGACCTGGGCCTGATGCTGGCCAGACCTGCATGGCTAATCACACACTTGGAAATGCCCACAAGTATTAAATGTACATGTAGAGCAATATCTTGATACATACTCTAGTGTAATTTTCATTTACTACTCAATGGCTTATTTATAACAGCTGTAAATCTGTTCTTTAAAAATATAACTTGAAACACTCATATAACTTACACAGGAGCAAATTCTCTAGCCTCAGCAGGCTGGAGCAGTGCCTACAGGTGTGCTTGCACAGTGTCACCAAGTATTGCAAGTCCAATACCAGTGTTATCTATGGATTAACCACCTACCAATGGACCACCTGGGACACCACCAGTTGACCATGTTGCAGGTGCTACTTTTGGCTGCCAGTTCGCTCCTCCTGTTAACTTTTTCTCTCCAGCATTCCACTGAAGGTCTCCCCTAACAGAGAGGGAGAGAGGCAGGCTATTATTTGCATACTTCCACAGTGAAAATGAAAACCAGTTGCAGCATACATTAGCATTAGACGTGCAGCTACATTAGCTTATGGTGTATGCAGTTATTAACAAAAAGATATACTTTTAGTGACACTCAGTTTCAAGGATTGTTAGCAGTAGACACCAGAACACTCTACGCTGAAGTCAGTTACATGGTTATGGCCTTTGTGGTGAGAATTAAAGAGAAGTTTTACTTAGTATTGACTGAAGGTAACATATCGCATATACCCTTGCAAAGTAGGAAGAGGGACTGCTACTGCCTATTCTACTGGGACAAGGCAGGAGAGCTGCCTGCTAGATGTCTTTGAAAGGCCATTTCAGTGCTGGAAATCTTGCTCAGACAGCTGAAGAAGGAAACCATTCAGTTCTGCAAAAAGTTGATAGATACAAGAGAAACAAATCATTCATAGAATAAGAGGGCTGTCTCAAAACCAGATTTTGTTACAGGCTGCTGTACCCAGAACAAAATACACTATTTGAATAAAGTAGATCGAAGTAAGCTACATTTTGGGGCTAAACCTCATGACGTGTTTGTACATATCCCTCCTATCATCTCCACAGAGGCACAAAACATTTTGAAGACTTGCATATAGAGGCAGACTCAGGGCAGAAGTAAGCAGTTAGATTAGAAAGATAAAAAAAATAAATGCAATGTTGTTAAGTATTTCTTTTTGCAAAAAGAAGGTTATCACTGCATGGAATTAACTTTTCTACTTTGGAAGTATTTCAATGTCTACACAATAAGTACATCCAGCATCTGTAAAAATGTAACAAAACTATTACATACTAGCATAGATTACTGAAGGGAGCTATACAATTTATTATCTGAACTATTTTTTCATTATAAGCTGTTTGGAAATCAGCTCTCCAACATGAAGACAGTAATTTACAGGAAAAAAAGTATTTCTAAGACTCAGATTAAAGACAGCAAGTTTATAAGCTATATCAGGAACATTGAACCTTAATTATTCAGCGAATCTGTACAGAATAGATTATTTTCTTCACAATTTTTCTGGATTGGGAGGTCGGGGCATATAACCAATTAATTGTTTCTTAATAAATACTGAAATAGATGTAGGGCTATATAGCAGAGTAGAAAACTTCCTTTTATCTTTAAGAAAAGCTGAACTTACTTTTTAGAAGTTGTACCAGAAATTCCAAGATCTGAAAATTGTAAGGAAAAAAAGGAAATAAAAAGGAAGCCACATATTTAGTAAATTGAAGCATGTCAAAGTAACAGCTTACATTTCATTTCCCCTGGGCTTATCAAGAGTAAAAAAAGTTTTGGCTGTCTTCATTTAGACAGCATCAGAGGACTGGCCACATCTACCTATTTGTCAGGACAAACATCTGAGTAACCCTGCAGATGTTTTGCACTTGAGAAAGTAATTTTTGCTTCATAAGCAAACTGAAGTAATTATATTTAGGCATACAAAATGCTAAGTTATTTAAGAGAACCAAACTTTTTACCATGAACGACAACACTCGTTTCTGTTTCTCATTACACATATGGAAATAAAAAGCCGTATTCCACATACACATAAATGTGGACATTGCCTATAAGCCTTGCACTGTTTTATCTGCTCTGTCATAGATGGAAACTCCAAATAGTTTCCTTAATTACCCTTTGGAAGCAGTCTTAAGTTAAATTTTAAAGCGTACTCTTCTCACAAGACCAATATAAATCCCGTAAGTCATAAACTGCTCTTTGATTTTCTCCTCCAAACTTGGATATACCAAAGGACTTGCAGAAGATGTTCCAAGGGATTAAGAGTATTGCTGACTTCTAAGCACACTATTTTCCCCCCACACCTAACAGCCATGTCTGCATCATTAAGATCAGTTATATCTTTGTTGTGGTGTGTTTACATATACTAAGGGAGTATTCCTTTTATACAGCCCTCCAAAATACAACTTCAGCAGGATTACACCTTAGCCTAGGTGGGCTTCTGTTAGGTTTTTTTGGGGAGGTCGCAGCTACTGATCTCTAATTACAAAGGCTCTAGCCCTTTTTCCTATAACAGGAAAGAACATCTTTTAATTTAGCATTTCAAGAACATGTTTGGTAAGTTCTCTGCCTGAGAGATGATCTGTTCTTAAGTGCACTCATCACCCCACTGCAACTCTTTCTCTCATTAAACATGAAGTCAGCTATTTGTGTCCATCAGTTTGGCTACTTAAAATCCAGAATGCCATCAGACACTTTGGACAATTTTCACCTTTCCATCTATTACAGAGGGACACATCCATTAAGAGTCTGATGTGCCTCTGGAATGTACCTGGGATGGTCACAAGTTACAAATCACACCTACCAAACAAATGCCATTATTTGAATCAGATCCTGGGGTCCAAGAAGGACAATCCCAGACTATGTGAATCAGCTATCTGAACATTATTCCTGCTGACAGGTTCCCCAGTCTCCCCAGCAGAACAGGAGGATACTGAAGCAAGCTAAAATAGACAGGTATTTGGCTCCAAGGAAAAGCAACATGCATGTCACACCACTTAAAACCAAAATTTGTCACTTACTGCCTACTAGGTTTGCAAGAGACGAATCAAGATCACTTCCAAGGCCTTTGCTTGCTGCTGCAGCAGGGACTGTTGCTGTGGCTGTAGGTGCTACAGGTTGACCAGAAGGAACCATAGTTGGCATAAGAAGATCACCTAAGCCATCAAACACTGGAAGTGAAAGGAAAGTGAGTTAGAACAGCAGCTGTGATCAAATAAGCACTGCCTGCTGCTCTGCTGTTGCTCAACAAATACAGCACAGACAACCACATCACAAGTCTTACCGAAACACCATTTGACATTAAAAGTAATGCCAACAAGGGCATGCATGTCATTTTACTAGACACTGAATGTACAGTAATCCTGGAAAAGCTATACCAATGGAAACTAATATGAGAAGACATGCCTACAAGGAATTTAACTGGAGCATTGAATCTACATAGATACAGCACCACTTCCACATGACACTATTTTTCTTACAACCACCCTTACAGAGATGTCAGATACACACACATTTGTCAGGAGATATTCATTTAAAGGCTTTTAAAATGAACATCTTGCTGCAAACACCAGTCAGAATTACTGTGGCAAAGGCAGTCTTATACCTTGACATCTCACAGCAACAGGATTGGCAGTCTCAAGATGTTACTATTCACTTGCAAGCAGCAGGGAATTGGGAAAACCTAACATCTTATGAGATCAGAAGGAACCAGAACCATCCACACAGACAGTGCTATTCTCCTTAGTCCAGTCAGCTAACTCAGAAGTTCATTTTTCAGTTCCCTTGAAGTCAAACTGCTTGGTATAACTCATGCCTGAGTTCTATCTTCTGATCTGTATTTGAAGTACATGCTAATGTTAAGTTAACAGGGAGGGGTAGCATGTGCACTGGCAAGCAACCAAATAACCAAGCAGCAGTACTATTTCCATCTTTTTTCTTGTACGGTTGTAGAACTCACCAATTTTAAGTTTGTAGCAAGGACCCAGCATGAAAAATATAGAATGGAAGAGATGCAAACAAAATGATAGCAGTGATAAGAGTTTAAGCTTATAGTCAGGCAAAGAACTCTAGGCCAGTTTCTGCTGTGCATACCCTCAGGTGCCATGCAAGCTCCAGAGCACCGTCAGCAGCCGTGGCAAGATAACTTGCCTGTATCCTTGATTTACAGAGCAGTGTTTCCCTTGTGTAACTCCTGATTCATGCTGTCAAGCGCATGTGAGGATGACATATACACCAGTTTGTTTTTTACTGACATGGTAGAATAAAAAGTGGGTACAGAGAACTCTTGGGCACACACCAGCCTTATCACCACCCTCAGGCTCTTCCAGCAGAGAAAGAAAAAGGAAGTCACTGATAGTGCTTGTACTCAGAGCCTAAATATGGTGCCATTAACTCATCTACCTCATAAAACACATTAGAAAATTCACAGGAAGAAACCCTGTGGCTCACCTGATGCATCAAACGAACTGCCAGTTGTTGGAGCTGTTGTCCCAAAAGCTGCATCAAAGTTAGGCTGTAGTAATCCAGTTTGAGCTGGAGTGACTGGGGACGGTGATGGAGAAGGAGCAATAAAAGAACCTCCAAAGCCTTTAAAAAAACACATATGAGAGGTGAGGACATTAGAGTCAGCCTTGTTAGACTATGTTTACCAAAACCTCAGTCTATAGAGGGCGGAATGATAAGACAATTCTTACTAGACCATTTTAAAATAAAGAACATTTTGGCAGCCTGTGTGAGCTTCCCTATGTTTATTAGGCTTACTTCAGTAAAATGGAATCAAGAAGCCCTCATAACCCAAATCCTAGCCCTGAGAGCATGAGACAGCAAGTCTCATGCTCACAGCTGCTAACCCTGAATATGGAAAAAAGCACTGGGATCAGAGATCTGCCCTCATCTCTCCACGGGCTGTTCTTGACAAGAGTTTGTCATGGAATAATGTAGGTTGGAAAGGATCTCTGGAGGTCAGCCAGCTACATACCCTGTTTAAAGACAGTCTAATCAAATCAGGTTGCCCAGGGATTTGCCTTGGCACCTCCAAGAGAAGATCATACTGGTTCTCTGGGTGGCCTATTGTCATATCAGACCATTACAGTACGTAGTGAGTTTCCCACACACATTGCCTTTTTTTTACTATCTTTGTCCACCTCCAAGAAGAACCCGGCTGGTCTCCTCTGTATACTCCCATGAGTTTAGACATCTATAAGCATTCCCTTTGGCCTTATCAAGGCTGAATGAGCCAAGTTCAGCCTCTCTGCATATGTCATATGCACAAGTCACCATCTCTGTGGCTCCACTGAACTCACTCTGGTAGGCCTTGATCACCCACATCAAGAGATTCTCTAATACACTCCAGACTACCTGTGCCCAGCTGCATTCCCTTTCTCCCTTCCAGCACATACTATGGTGGTTCCAGTTGCCCAAGTGCCAAAGCTTGTGATAGTGATGCCTTCTCCAGCTGCCTAAGAGAGATGTCCTCTACTTGCCTTTTTTTGAGCAGGTGGTCTGCAGCAGATACCTGCTAAAACATGACTGATGCTAGATCATCACCTGTCCCAAGACAAAGCTCCATGCATTCAACTATCTGCACAAAAGTACTAATGTCCACAGAATCAGACCAGAAACAGGCTGACCAGATCCAGGGATGACACTGCAGCAATTCCTAAAGCACAGGAGCCATCTGAAGAGCCTGTCTTTCCACCTCCTGAGTGGGAACAAGGAGCCTGGCAGCAGGGTATGATCCAATATCCACTAAGATTCTGTTTAGAAAGTCCTGCAAGCTTTTGCAAAGCCCCATAAAATGTCTGTTTATCCAGCTGCAGAAGAGAGAACTCCCCAGCTTTTGGTGAAAATTTGCATGATGACTGGTCTTAATTCCACAGCTTTTAGCCTTGCACAATTCAAGAGAAATACCAGGCAGAGAAACCATAAAAATTCTTTAACAAACCAAGTTCCTAGCTGTCTAAGGATTGCACAAGGCCCAAGAAAGTCTACAGAAACAACAGCAACTGAGTTAGATGTGTTGTCTGGACCTCCACAACTGCCTGATTTTGAGGTTGCTTTTACACAGTCAAGTAAGATTTCATATAAGAACACGTTATTAGACTACATGCTGGGACACACATGCACACAGTTTAATTGGACAGAAAGATCTAGAAGGGAAAACGGCTAGACTGTTGTATTTATCACCATAGTTCTAGTTTTATCTGCTGAAAGGCCTAGAGTAGGAAAACATTTCTTCCAAATTTCCTAAGCAAGCCAAGAAGGGGCAGGAACTTTTTTGACAGCAGAACACTTAAGACAATTATGAACAGTAAGTATACTCATAACATTATGCATATAAACGCTTAGTACAACCAAACACTCATAAACCATGAAGGACAAGCCTTCAGACACCATATGAACTACAGACACTCTTAAATTTAAAACTGGATTCACTGCAGGCTATACATCTGCCATTATCTAGAGTGAACAAATGCTAAGCAATATGCTGCAATGTTTATAGACTCCCTCTGTCTGCCAAAAGGGCCCTTTGGAATGTATATTCAAAGTATAAATAAAATACATTTTAAAAAATCATCTATTCACCCCAACTGCTTCAGCCCTGCTTGATTATTTAGACTTTTATAATTTAGGTTTTGATTTAATGCAACTCATCAGATTCAGAGAGCACATTGCTGAAGTTTAAAGCCATCTGGAGCACAATTTCTACTAGCATTCAAGCTTAGTTACGGATAACGACATAAAATATTTTGTATTGTAACGTTTGCATAAGCACAATTAGCTTCTGTCTAACAACCTCGTTGTACTCAGTCTCCTGGTAAGATATGTAACTGCAAGAGACTGTCATGTTCCAGAAACTATTAGTTAAAACCTGATCGATGGCCTTAAGACATCCATAAAATAATACAAAGACCTATTGAAGCAAAATGGAAAAAAAAAGTAGCCTTCTACCTTAAAATCTGCAGCAATCTGTCCTAAAGTTTTAGCATGCATTTACACATTATGTCCCAATTTAAGAATCTGGCTTGCTGATTGATAATGGACATATACCTTATTACTATGTAGACAACTTCTTCCTTGCTGTGGCACAACTGGACAGTGTCCACACTTTGGGCAGGTACTTGAAAATGTAGTGATAACCTACCCACCAATTCTACAGATTGTGCTGGTTTGGCTGGGGTAGCGTTAATTTAAATCACGACACAAATTCCCCTTTCAGAAACATGGGAGAATTTAAGACAAGTCTTCTACAAACCAGAAGTGCGTGTGGGATTCTGCTCTCCACAAACTGGGATAGGGACGAGTCACAGCTGTTTAGCACAATCACTGTAGCCACTACAATACGTGGTATAGCATGAATTTTGGAGAATAGTGCAAACAGAATTCAGCTGAAGCTGCTTATCTGTAGGGTGCAGACTAAAATAATAGAGCAATCCAACCTTCGATACACAGTGTGACAGTGATGCCACATTTAGCACTAGCAGAGACCTCATCTCACCCAGCATAATGGGAGGGTCTCTATCACTTCTCTGCCCTTGTGCTCAGAAAAGCATGCTCTCATCATCCCACTCTCATTGGCTAAATGCATGACTGCTACCAAGTCACTCATTCCAGCTACTAACATTTAAGTGTTCAACCTGCCTCAATTAAAGCAACCAAACTGAATGAACTCGAAGTTTAATTAGCAGTAAGGAACAAGAAACAGCCTGAAATACTGCTTAACTTTAGTACTGCTACAGACAGCAAAAGAAACTTTATGCAGACACTCATCCCCAGTGAACAGTAGAGAAAAATAAGGCTGTGTGGGAGGTAGGAAAACAAAGAACATGGAAAGAAGATAATCTAGGAAGTTAGCTTGTACTTCAGTATATTGCCTCCATTTTAAGTCACTCTAGTTTTAATTAAAACACCTGAAGTACTAAGAAATATTGTGAACAAGTATTTTATTCCACTATCTATATTCAAGGAACATAAAAGATTTCAAATACATTTCTTATTATTGCTCTAAAGCAACAAGTTTTTAGAAGATCTTCATTACCAGCAAGTAGGTCTGCAGAAGCTGAGGAACTAGAAGCAGCCTGGGTTGTGGGCTGAGGTTCAGAAGCACTACTTCCAAAAGCATCTAAAGGGAATTCCAGAAAGCATCAAGAAAAAGTGAGGAGTTCAATATTAAATATATCAATTCATCACTTATTGTAAACAAAAGATGACAAAAGAATAACCACTTCATACATCAGGAGAAGAAAATGAAACTGCTTGGCCATCCTTATTGCAGAGCAGTACCATGGATGCAAAGTTCAGGTGGAAAAAAGGATGTACAACAAACCAACACTTGAAAGAGATCTCTTTTATTTGGGCCTCTTCTCAGCCACAAATCACAGCATTAAAGACAACAAGGTTAAGTCCTTTGGAGATGAATGCATTGGTTGAAAGTCTGGAGTAATTCCAGCCAGAAGCCAGCGGCTCACCTGAAATCTTTTTAGAGGAATATCTCACTAATGTTTGAAATTCACTGCTTCTAAGCATCACTTCTGTTCTTCAACATGCCTAGAGCTGGTTGTGCCCATCCTAATTTCCACCTTGTCAAATCCAACAAAGATCCTGCGATTCAGACATACCCACTTTGAGACAAGCCACCCTCAAAACTTCAGCTGCTTTGAGAAACGGAACTGAGAGAAAACAGCATGACCACTGAGATTAGCAAAGAAGAAAAAAGACAGAGCAGAGTTTCACTGGACATCTGAGGAAGAGCCACGCATGCACTGACTGAGGACAGAATGGCAAGTGTCATGACAAGAGAACCACCACACCAACAGCTTATTTGCAGTTCGTTACGGTGCAATTTTAAGAAGCCAGACTCAGCCATAGGGTCACACAGAAAAGTTGTGAAAAGGGGAAACCCGCAGCTTTAGCAAAGTGCAAAGGTTATTGAAATGAAGTGATTCAACTCTGAAGTGGTGAGGAAACAAAAATACCCACCACCAAATAGGTCAATCACACCTGAAGAATCCACCTTTGCTGGAGAGGCAGTGGGTAGAGGAGAGGGGGCTGCAAATGCATCCACTGCAGTAAGCATAGGATAAATAATATTTAGTATCAGCAAGGCAACAATGATAGCTAAATATTTCAAAGCCACATGGGCACCAACAGTTAGAACCACAGGTTTGGTAAATTCGGGTAATAGTCTCCAGAACTGCAAAAGTGTTACAGAAAGTGTTACATTTCTCACACAGCAACTGAAAACCACAGTACTTTAAAGAAAACATTGTTTATTAAGCATTTTCTTATGCTTAGAGGAGGATTTCCTCTCTCAACAACCATATCACTTACTTACTGAACTTCAGTGTCAGCCACTTCACGATTTGCATCTTCAGCAAGTGTACATATTGTGACCAAAGCAGCAAACCCAAAACTTGATATTTCTTAGTATTTCAGTTTAAAGATGTAAATTAGGAGTGATTGTTTTTTTGGTTTTTTTTTTTTTCACTCTTGGAAAACAATCTAAACCCAGGAAGTAAGGCACTCACCAGATAAGAGATCACCAGTGAGAGAACTCTCAGGCACAGGAGAAGCTCCAGGTTGTGGAGATGAAAATGTATCTTCCAGAAATGAAAGAAAAAACGAGAAGTATCACTCAAATCAGTTTACACCATTGCACAGCCTCAAAGCAGCAGAGT
>WEKY01057191.1:0-28315 GCA_013390045.1 Picathartes gymnocephalus | reverse complement strand
GGAGGTACTGCAGACATGGGGCAGAGATACCCTCACAGCCCATGGGAGACCAGACTGGAGCAGATATCCTGCAGCATGGAGGACCCCATGCCAAGGAAAGNAAGCCTTTGACTTAACATTCAGTTTTTTTAACAATGTCATATAAGGTAAATCAGTACCTCAAGGTTTTCAACTTGGAAAATAATTTTATTAAGAAGATGGGCCTCTCATCTCTATTTACATCTGATTAATTTAAACCTACAAATAGTACAGTTCAGAATAGCTTTTTTTGTATTTAGCTTGGTCTAAAAATTCTAATACTTCCTGAGTTCCCAAGTGACTTAATAGACTTTGACTATATTTGGAAAAAAAATAAAGAAAAAAGNCCACGTGACTATATTTGGAAAAAAAATAAAGAAAAAAGGAAGCAAATACATTTATAAAGTATTGCTTACACTTGTAGTTTTAAAAAATACATTATTTTACTATTTCTTCCAGAGGCACTTTTACAGTTGTGAAGAAATTCTAAACAGTTTAACAGGACTGAGAAATAAAACAAAAGAATTGGAAATAACAGAGCTTTGTTTGTGGAAGAGGTTGTAAAAGACCACTTCGTAGTTTCACTGTAAGGCAAAGTTCAAGCTTAGGCAAAACTGCCAAAATTTACATTTCCCCCCTGAAGTTTGCGTTTTCTAAGCAAAACAAAAAAATCCTCAAACAAATTGTACAGCCCTTTAAACTTCCCTAAAATCACATTTGAAGATAACAGGATCATTCAAAACAATGGCATTTTCCTATGCTGTAAATGTGACATTTCTAATATGGGCAAGAAAAGATACGCCCTTGTAACCGTATACTATCCAATTGTGTCACGTGGAAAGACACTATTTGCATTCAGTTACAAGGTTAACCATGAAATAAGTCTTCTTTTGTGTTTTTCCCCTCCCCCATCACTTTTCTAAGACTTTGCTTTCTGTGCTTTTTCTGATGTTTGATAACACAGCTTAAGAATACAGAGGTAGTTTATATGCAACTGTCTCCAAACCTCTTTGCTGACTGTTTTAAGGGAATTTGTCAGGTAAGGAATAGCAGCTTTTTGGAAGGAGAATGATACTTGGAAACTTGATTAAAAAAGAATTTTAAAAAATGCCATAAACCATGAGGCCAACAGGACAGTTAGCTTGCTTGAGGCCTAGAAGGAGGCTTTTTAAACCAAAATGTTATTATTACAGACTTTATAAAGCTGTAAGGCAAGACTCAGAAACACAAGCATAGCTAAACATGTCTGTCTGTAATCACTTTCTTTTGCTCACTTTGCATCATAGAATCATCATAGAATGTCAGAATGGTTTGGATTGGAATGAGATGATCTTTAAGGTTCTTTCCAACCTTCCTTCCTGGCATGGGCAGAGCCACCTTCTAGTAGACCAGGTTGCTCAAAGCTTCATCCAGTCTGGCCTTGAACACTTCCAGGACTAGGGCATCCACAAGTTCTCTGCCTTCTTCTCCCTCTTCCTGTGTCTCATTACTCTCTAAGTAAAGAATTTCTTCCTAACATCTAATCTAAATCTGTCCTCTTTTAGTTTAAAGCTGTTCCCTCCTGTTCTAGCACTGTATGTGATAGTGTCCATGTAAAAAAATCACTCTTCCTGTTTTTTAATAGCCCCTTTTAAGAATTAGAAGACTGCAACAAGATATCCCCAGACCCTTCTCTTCTTTAGCCTGAACAACCCCAACTCTCTCAAACTCTCTTAAAAGGAGGGATGCTCTGATCTCTCCCTCCATCTTCATGGCCTTCCTCTGGACCTCTAGTCCATATCCTTGTGCTGGGCACTCCAGACCTTTATGCAATACTCAGGTGAGGTCTCACAAGGGTGGAATAGAGAGGGAGAAACACCTCCCTTGGCTGTTGGATACTCCTTTTTTGAGGTTTAATGCCTTAGCTAGAAATGTTAGTTTTCTCTTCTTTGATAAATGTTTGTTAATATGTTGATGTCCTCCTACTGCAGGACTGAGCTGAGCATGGAGCAAAGCCCCTGAGATAAGACATTTAAGAAAGGACAAGAACACCAGAGAAAATTGAGGACTGAGGAAAAGAGTGTGAGAACCAGCCTTGCAAACAACAAAGTCAGAGAAGAAGGAATTGGAGGTACTGCAGACATGGGGCAGAGATACCCTCACAGCCCATGGGAGACCAGACTGGAGCAGATATCCTGCAGCATGGAGGACCCCATGCCAAGGAAAGTAGATATTCCCTGAAGGAACTGCAGTCTGTTTAGAATCCAGATTTTCCTGACAGGAAATGCAGACCATGGGAAGGACTCACAGTGGAGCATGGAAAAGAATAAGCAGGAAGGAGTGTAGAGAGAACTGTTATGGACAGACCCTCATTCACCAGTGCCCGGCAATCCTCAGGAAGGAGAGGAGGTAAAGGAATTGGGAATGAAGGAGTGAAGTTGAGCGTGGAAAAAAGAAAGGTCTTGTTTCAATTGTTTGCCCTTGCTTCTCACTATCCAAATCTATTTAAATTGACAATGAATTAAATTAATTTTTTCCCTAAGTTAAATCTATTTTGCCCATGATGGTAATTTTAAATGATTTTCTCTGTATCAGCTCAGGATTTTTTCCATCTTATTTTCTTTCCTTTTCCTGTTGAAGAGGGGATACTAAGTTACTGGGTGGGCATCTGGCATCTGGCCAAGATAACCCCGCTAAAGCATAGAGAACATAAAACTTTGAACAATTCTGTTTAGTTAATTTTATAATTTTTTTGGTCACACGATGAGAATTATGAGTCTCATATTGAATCTCATGGAACAGTGTGAATCTCAAAATCAGTGTGATACAATAGTGGGAATATGAATTAATTTGGTCTAATGAATTACCAAGGACTGAAATACTAACAAATGAAAATTAAGGTCCCCCAGCATCATCAGACAGTAGAACTCAGTATCTAATATACCCAGTCTGTCCTGCTTACAGCTAAGACCTTCCATACTTGCCTGGACTTCCAGTCAGTTCCTTGTGTTTATCATGGAGAGCACTCAGCAAGTGGCAAGTGTCGTGAATAATTTCTGGAACATTCTCCAGCTGCTGGCTGAGAGATGTGCTCAGCTCTTTTGCTAAAGAGCTCAGTCCGAGCACTTACTCCTCCACACCATCTTTATCCAGATCACTTTTCAGAAGCACGTCTCTCGCTAGAAAGTTCAGGTAACAGATTTTTCCTAGGACTTGTCCTGATTCCCCTGCAGGTATAATCTTATATTCAGCCATATCCATTTTATGTTCACAATATGCTACCACAATTTTTTTTTCTGCTCCAACACTTCCACAAGTTGTTGTCCTTGGTTCAGGCTACTACACTGTTTAGCATTTCTAGCCTAAACAAAAATTTTAAAAGTACTGTATTCCACAAACCAAACTCTAGCTGAGAAACTCTGAGTTGATGTTGACTATTAAAAACTTACTAGGTGACAGGAAGGAGTGGCAGTTCTGTAACTACAGGCAAGGATTGCCAGGAGATGCCAATGTACACCGTGCACCTTTAAGGGAGGTTATGTAGCTCAGTTATGTAGCAGTGGCTTAAAATTTCAGGATATCTGAGCAATTTCTTACTTCAGTGGCTACAAATGATCAGTACCTAAGAAATCAAATTTAATTGGTTATTTAAAATTATATAGTCACCAACAATGAGGAAGTGTTTTCACTGCACTATGACATTAAACGTTTAGGACATTTGACAGTTTTCTGTTAACTGTATTTTGTTTGTTGTTCACAGACATCAAACAGGTGGGACGGGCCGAAGCTACCATGAAGTGTGAATGATGTATTTGAATTATATGGCTGTTTCAGCAATACAAGGTTCTACAAATCTAATTTTGTGGTTAGAGAATACAGTTATTAGCCATAGATGTTTAAAGAAACTTGCAGTTATTTCTAGGGAGTGTTTATATAACAGGAGAAGAAATGTAAGAAAACCAGGCTATCAGCTAAAAGTTCAAATGGCTAATGACTCAACTTTTGTTTGACACTTTAGAAGCTGAAAAGCAAGCTTAGGAGAAAAACATGAGGCCACTAAGCTTAAATGTGGTAACAAGAACGTACTATATAGAGTTGATGTGGAAAAAGCACTCAGCTATGAGTAAGAGTACCTCAAATTCCACACTCCCAGGAATACCCCCACAGAAACAAGCAACTTCATTTTGGAGGAGCTCACAACCATGTGCTTCTGGAGGCAACCTGGGAAGTAGCAGGGCTAGTGCCTGACAGGGCTGCTGTGCTGGTCACTGTCTTCAGGAAGTGGTAATTGAGCACTGGTACTTCAAGGACAGCATCTGCAATGGTTCCTGTTTCACCCAGCAAGTTCAGGACAAGATGTCTCACCTGGATAGCAATAAAAACAAGTGAAGGAACATCACTGACATTCTTACTGATGCTAATTTATATTGTATTGTGTGAAAGCCTCATTAGCAGAGTTCAGTACTGGGCTACATATGATGTATCACACCAAAATATTTTATAATTTAAGAAATGTACTGCAGAAATGGTTGGTATTGTGGCTTTCCTATTAAACACTTTTTTATGGCCCACTGTAAATATAATTAATGCAACTTAAAATAGCAACTAAAATGGGATTGAGGTATAAAAACACACTGAAAATTGCATCTAAGCATTGCAAGAACTAATAAGGTAATGTCAGCAGAGTGCTTTGAAGATGTAAAGCACTGTATAAATGTTAAAATAACAATGAAAAATGGGAAGTGTCTTTAATAAAATCTATGAGCAAGAACTATCTGTAATTGTATTCAAAAGGAAGGTTACTTTTGACTCATTAGAGTTTGCGCGATCACGCTGAAAATGCAGCACAGGTAACAAAAAAGTTACGTGAATCATTGACCTACTTATCATTTCTGATGGTTCAGTTTCTCCACTTTTCCTAGATTAGTCCTAGTAAAAAGGGAAGCCCAAAGAGAATGTATACTCTCATGTACAGAGAGTGAAAAAAAGTGTCATCATTCCAGTTTTGGAATGTTTAAGTGAAAAGAAAAGATTAAAAATGCATTAATGTGTAAATACTATGTAGCATTGCACTGACTTTCCTCTTCTTGTAAATTCATATTGTTGCCCCAACCATAATACAGGTGAAGTCATCAGCTCCACATCTCTTCCAATTTATGTATCCCCTTAGATTATTTCTGACTCAATCAATTACCAATGTGCAGATTTGAGCTATGAAAAAAGACACTAGATTGAATAAAGTTAAAAGAAGATCTAATTTTTAAAAAGTAACCTTGTATGAAATAGATAATAATAAATGAACCTGTTATGAGAATATGTTACTCACTGCATGTTGTAGAGCTTACAGGAAGCTACCATAAGACCCTGTTGCAATCACAGTTTTATAAGATATGACAAGAACTGATCTATATTCGTGTTCCTTGCCATAAACAAATTGTTTTGGTTTGGGTTTTTTGGTCAAAAAAATTCTATATCTCACTCCTCTTCAGTTAATACATGTCTGTATAAATTATCTGTGCATATTCAAAAGAAGACATTGCCTAGTTTAGAAAATGCATTTGTCTAAAACATATTCAGTAGGAGAAGAGAAACTACTCTGATTATTTAATGGGTAGTTAAAACAATGTCAAGCCTTAGAGATAAAGAAGTAAACATGAGTGAAACAGGCACAAAAAAAGCTTTTGTGAAAATGTGAAGAATTATATGGTATACTTGGTATAAGGGCATGCAATTATGGAGTGGTCTGTATAAGACTTTATTATAGATGCAATTACATTCTCACTGAAAGAGTTACCCCACAAGCATAGCTATGGGGAGACATTTCATTTTTAAACACAGGATTCTATACCAGATCTCATGACAGCAAATGAGGCAGTAAAGTCCACTTAAATTACAGTTGACTTTTCCAGGTTTTTTACTGTTCAGCAACCATAAAGAGATTGTACATTTAGGCTGTCTGATGATCAGCATTTGAAGGTCTCTAAATTCAATGATTCATATAGGAAAATCATAGTTTTAGTTAAAAAAAAAAATACATCTATATATATAGGTCCCACATCCTGTCTTAATTTCAGTCCCAGTGCTGGACTATGACTACCTTTTTATTATATTTTGCTATCAATTTGCAGCTTCTCCTTAGTTGAAGAATGGTGCTAAATTATGTAAATGGAATTTCTTAGTCTTTGATGCTGTTCACTGAATAGTTTTATAATTCAATGCTTGTGTTTATGTACCATATTGACAGGTATTAGATAATATAACTATAAAGTCTTTGGGAACAATCCTGTGGTTTTTACTTGACACAAGCTCTTGCCCAAGAAGATCCAGTTGGTGCAGTAGTAGCTTTCAGGGCTCTGCATGTCCCACTGGGGTTTCAAGGTCCAGATCAACCTCACCTGGTGAGTGCAGGTGATTAGCTATGCCATGCTTTGAAGCTTTCTGAACATTACAGATTGCAAAGGAATATGTTGCTGCAACTAGTAAAATATAATTGGAAGACAGGAAGGGTAAATAAAGTAGGGAACCCAAGTTATTCAGGCATACTGCAGTGCATATCCTCTGAAAATATTAATATATAGTATATATATTAATATGCCTATATTAATATAAAGTACACTCAAGAAAATAATATTGTAATATCACATGTGAATTCAATGCAATATGATAAAGAATTTAGTACAAAGGTTATTTAGATAGAATAAAATTTATATCATACAGTAAATGCTGGAGTCACATTGATCTTGTACTTTTGTGAAGCTAATTTAGCCTGGATTAGTTACTGAGATGGTTTACTGTGCAGCACACCAGTTACAATGAGGATATTGAGACTTTAGGAATAAGCAGACTTGATAAGTACGATATTATTCAATTCTCCAGCAGTCAAGTTTAACAGTGAAACTATAGTTTGCTCTTTGAGCCTTTACTAGAGAAAATCTGCGCAGAGGAAAAAAAGACACAGATACACAAAGGTGTACACAAAACCAGTCCAGGGATTTCTGATCAGAAATAACTCTCTAAGGTTTGGCCACTGTGTATCCTCAGCTTCACTGGAAATCCCTGCCTGAAGTACATCCTGTAACTGAGAAAGAATTGGGCCCACACTGGTAGGATGAAGACACAAGCTGTCGTGTTATCCACTGCCCATGGACATGAGTTAATTACTATTACAACAACAGATGCACTAGAGAACAGACATGGGTGTCCAGCAACCTAATTGTTAAAGTAGGGTCCTATGTCCAGGTAGGTAATGTAATGCAAAACAAAGAAAATGAATGTCATTTGACTATCATATATGTAAGAAATAAAAGTGCAAATTGTGATAAATGTAGAATTGTTACTAGATTATGTTTCTTTCAGGTCTCGCAACGTTATTTATTTATTTATTTATTTATTTATTTCATGTGAAAGAACTAATAACAAAAGACCTGTGCACTCATTCTCAAAGTTTAGTTTTCCACTGAAATTTGATTTTCCGAAGAGTGATCCTACTCTTCAGCAAAGCTACATCAGCAGAAAAAAAAAACAAATGGGAAAAATTGAGTCTGTGTTTGATTTTGTTTTAAAACAATTCCTATTCCTGGGTTACATTCACATTTAACTACATTCTCTAAATATTTGAAAAGTCCTTTTAAAAAGGAGCATTTACATCCATATTAAATTATAATCTTGGATGTAAGAAGAACAAAATATGCAATTTAGAAAAATAGGGATCAAATTATACATTTAAATTAAATTACCCTTTAGCAGATATTAATGTTCTTTTCAGAATACCTTAGAAGTGTTGCATAACTGATAACAAAGGAAGTGGACTTTGTTCTGCTAGGAAAAGAGATTGAAGTGTATGGTGCAGATCCAGTAAGTTATGCCTATATACTCTGCATATAATGGAAAGTTCAGTATGGGACAATGAATGTATTTTGGTGTGTTTATTCATCTATTCATATTTGAAAATACGTGTAATAGTTATTCTTCCCGTCTCTGGTATTCTAAGGCCCAAGTAAAAAAGCAATAATAGCATAAGAAAAACTAAGAAAGTGCTACAGATGCACTGTGCCATAGAATTTATATCATATGTTCATGTAAATGCTTCATTTAGCACTCTATTACAGTGACCAGAGCTGGAAAACAGACATAATCCCTTTGAAATACGTAATTATGAAGTAGCATGGTTAAAAAAGATTCTCTCTGAGTGCAGTCACAGCATTTGACTTTAAGGAATTTTAACTACAAATCAAGTGTTCAAGAGCATTAGGAAAAGCAAAACTCCAGAGTTGAGGAGAGAAGGAAGTATGAGCCTGTGCTAAACCCCTGTATGGGGCCGTCTTTGTACTTATATTCACTTAAATGCACAGTGGTATTGGCTAAGTTGGCCATTAAATTCAACTTAGCTTGTTTTTCAACAATGGATGCCTGAAAGCTCCACAGAAGCTATGTTCTAGGGTAGAGCTAATAGACAGTTTAGGGTGCTAACTGTGGTTTTCTCATTTCTGACCCTGATCTATGCCTAATTGCATGGCCACGGCCTTTGGTTATCTTTGTGACCTGTGGGGAAAAAGTAAAAGGCAGGTTATATTCTTTATGTGTTCTCTTTTAGTTCAATTGGTGATAACTATTTGTAAGCAGTTTGAACAATATTCCATGTAAAAAAAAAAAAAAAATCCTTTCCAACTCAGGCCCTTCTACAATTCTATGATTCTATGATAATATGTTTCATCAGACCTAAATAACAGTGTGAAAGTGTATTTAACTATAGACAATTTCCACTGTGATTGTACTACAGAAATATTTTCCTGTAGAAATAGTTCTGTGATGTCTATTGTATTTCATTGCTTTCCACGACAAATTTGCTTAAGCAACAAGCAAAATGAAAGGGAGGTTGAAGTGCCTGAAATGGTGACCTTTAAATCTAATAGCATCTTTAAAAGTGTCAAATGTGGTTTCTGTTGAGTTCGAATAAGCCAGTGCTGTGGAGATAAAATCTTAACGATATGTGATTCATTATAATTCAATGAACTGTGCAAAAGATAAATATGGGAAAAAAATTTCACACTTTGATGTGCAAGAATTTTCTTCAGAGGGATTTATTTTCAAATAAGTTAAAGAATGCTCCATTAAACTTCTCAAAGATGACAGAAAGTTATGTCAAGGTAACCAAATCCTCTAAATGAGAGCAATAGCAAAGAAATAAAAAAACCCTGAACATGCCACATGCTTTGAAGATGCATTTGTATTCAAAAACAATTTGAAAACCTTTAAATATAAATGAGAGACAGAAGTGCTGGAATAAGGTCCCACTTGGAACACAAGAACTCTGAGAAGGTATTAAAGCCTCTAGATTTAGATTTTCTAGTGACAGATTTCTTGGGGAAACCATAGTCAGCAGCTAGAAACCTTCCTTTTACAGCAAGAGCTTAACTCCCTTGCATTGCTAGAATAAATTGTCTGCTTTCATTTCTAGGCTTGTGAATTCAATAACGCAGTACTGCAGAAAAAAATCTTAAGCTTGTCTGTAGGTTAAAACCTGTACCAATACATAGGGAAGTGGAGGATCACCAGCCCATAGAGCTGTATCCAGAGGTTTGGGTGCAGGCCCAGGGCAGCACTTGGAGTGGGTTAGTCCAGGCAAGTGTCTGTCCAGTGTTGTGTGCTCTGGAAAAAGACGGCACATAGAGCCGTCTTAACTTCCTGGAACCTCATGTTGTCCCAGGGAACAATTTTGAATTGCTGTCTTTGGAAACTTGTGTTGAAAATGAAGTCAAGTTCAATGTTTCTAATTCACCCATCACCACTGTATGAGAGGTGCTAATTAGAGCAAATTTTACTGTTGGTTTACAAGTAGTTTTATGATAATAAAGAGTACACCAATTAATCTAATAACTTGAGAGAATTTTGCATGTGCAGTTGAGTGCCAGATACAATATGTAAGTCAAAAAATTCATTTGGACTTAACTATCACCAGAATTGGTATGAGAAAGGAAAACATCAATACATTTTAAAAGTAATTAGTAAAATTACTAATTACGTAGTAAGTAAAGTAGTCACTTTTACACATTTGTTTCTAAAGTTATATCAATATCAAAATAGCTAAAGGGACTACTTCATGAGTCCATCAGTAGTTTTAACAAAACATAAACTGCACCAAGGTCAAACTTAGAGCCATTAAGAAGATGGCAGAGCTGAATATCATTGTGTTATCATACCTATATAAAATTACATTAATATCTTATAAAATGATAGTCTAAAAATCCATCATATGGTACAGGGAACTATCTTATGAAGCCTCCTGGAAATCAAACTGACTATTAATTACATTAAAACATGGGGTATGGGTCAAACTGGCTTGCAGGTCTGAGTAAAAATGCAGTTTGGTATCCAGCATGACATACAAAAGTAACTGACTTATAATACATTGAGTAAGTGGCTGAGAGGAATCCCAAGGACACATAAACAGTTGACAGCAAATGCAAAAACTGAACTTAACTCTAGTGCTTATTCTTAACTGCAGTCCTATAATTTTTTTGAAGCTTTGTACAATTTTGTCTTACCCTGAGTGAAACGTTACCTCATGATAGAACACTGCTTATGAAAATTGTAATGCATTATTTAATTTCCAAGTTTAGTATTCCTGATATTTTATTAACAATAATATCAATGTTATACTATAACAATACTAGTGAGGCTCAAATAATAGAAGGCCTAGATATTCACCTGCTGGTTGATTGAGGTGTTGCTTACATTTAATTTCTTATGATGCTTCATAAGCTCCAAAATCTAAATATTTAACCTTCTCAACACCTTGAGGAGACTGGTGGATGAATTTTATTACCTCTGCTCTGAAGAGGGGCAAATGAGACTGAACTGATTGCAGAAGACCAGGTTAAGAATTTAGACCTTGCTTGGAGTGTGTTCAGTAGGAACATGTGGGTTGTTTTTGTTTTTCTTTTCCAGGAGAAAGTGAAATAATCTGAATAAAAGTCACAAATATACTCAGGTCTCCTGGGCATTTTTAGATAGCTAACAAACTTCATGTACATATCAGAACTACTTGTAAGCGATGCATGATGGAAGAAGTAGCAGTTGTTTCCCCAATTTTATCTTATCAATTGGCTGTTTCTGCAGCTGGATTTGGAGTTCTTAAACAGCATAAATATGCAGCAAATAGAACTGATCTATAGTTTTAAAAATATACATATCTAAAAATTACAATATTTGAAATTTTGAAAATGTCTGACTAATTTTAATCAGTTTCATTATAAACTTAATGAACAATCATAAATGTGGTGAACATTTTTTCTGACGTATGACAAACCACACAGAGTGTGGAAATCTGGGATATATTAATATCCTAAGGATTAGTTCCTGTACAGTTAGATATTATTCCATCTTTACTTAAACACAGACTTACAGGGTTATTCTTATCAACTGATATTAAAAACAAAAACAAAACAAAAAAAAAAATCAGGTCAATATCAATCACTGGGAAACAGGCTTTTTAAAGGGTTTTGTAACAATAAATATGAGCTGGAAGGTGTTCTTAGCATGTTAACTATTAAGCACCTTCTTATATGGTTAAATGTATTTTAGGATACAAAAGCCCTAATCTCTTTCAGAGAATATAGGAGAAGTCCTCTTTGTAATTAATTTCTAGACTGAAATTTTGTTTTGATCTACTAAAAAAATCTGCCTATCTAACACTTTTTCATGACAGCAACATAGAAACTCGAAGAAAGATGAAATTATCAGATAGCAAAATCTCTGCAGTTTTCAAGCCTATCAGCAGATTTTTTGAAACTCAGTCTTATCAACAAGTCTTAGAATAGTACTCTGCCTTATGTCATATCTGAATTACACCAAAATTAGCAAGATGCAATTTCCTGCTAGATTTTTGTACGACTTCTTTTTTACTGTAGTGTTAGAAAGCTGCTATTCCATGCTTATCAGAGAACTATATACTGTAGATAAATTAGAGACTTGAAAGCTTTCTTAAAAGTTGATATATTATGCTACTTGATTTCTAACAAAGAGTAAAACAGCATGTATTAAATTATACTACTTCTAACAAAGAACAAAACATCATATAGGTTTGTGTGGTACTGATAATGTAATTTAGACATACAAAAAATGTCAAGAAAAGCCCCTAAACTCCTAATAGCACAACGTGACTTAAAATGATCTTGTGTATATTGCCATTTTTCTGGACATAATGCAAACAGAAAGAAATAAGCACAACTGGGTATGTGCTTAATGCTTATTTCACCCATTCCTTGCCCTCTCTCAAAAAAACACACTAAAAAAATTTATCTTGGTTCTTGTGATCCAGTATTGTGGTCAAGGAAACTAAGTAAGTAAAAGTCCAGCTGAGACACAGTGTGTCAGGGTGCAGTGTCATGCTGTGCTCTGAGGGAAGATACCACTACTGCACAGCATAAATGTGTTGAGGGCAATCTCTTTTGAGTTCCATGTCAGGGTCTGACACCTGGTTTTAAAGACTAATGCTGAGCGGAATGTTATCTATAGTCTCTGCCACTGGCCCAGTGACATGGGCACATCACATGGGTCCCTGGAAGAGGAAGAAAAGTGGGCTTTATAGGACTTGGGAACTTCTTGACAGAGAAGAGAGAAGAGCTCAAGTGTATTAATCAATGACCATACCCTTAGACTTGAGGAGAAAGAAATCCTAGTCCACCACAAACTGCTAATTAACTGAATTTTTGCATGGTGAGGTAAGCCTTGCAGAGGACGCCCGGTCTTTTGTTGTTTACAGGGTCTAAATCTTTCAAATAGTTTAAGTTACTGTGGTTAAAATTCCTTTTCAAAGTTAGTATTCATTGGCGTTCTTACTGTTCTGAAAGGAAGCTAGGCTTAGCTGGAAATGTTAGGCAAATCTGTGATCAGATGACTCTGTGAGTCATTAGGTTACAATCCAGAAAGGCTATGACAAAAAAGGGTGTTAGTATACTTAACCTGAATCACATCTGTGCACTCGCTTGGTTTGGAAACATATCAGCCTCTTTGCAAATAATTGGGAATGACAATGCCTTGTCTGAGATAGACTCTGCAAAAGCATTAACAAAAAGACAAGCAAGAACACAATAGATTTCTTTAGATTGTCAAAAAAAGGCAAACTCAAGAATTTGCCTGCATACTACAAGTTTAGGCTGTAAAATTAACTACTATTTTTTTTGGTACACAGATAATTACGTATCTAATAATTAGAACTTGCAGCTGGATTTTCAGAAGTGCTTGGGCACTGGTGGAATTAGTGCTGTAATGCTGAACTGCAAACTTCTAATCTGGAAGCTTTGGCTGGAAGTTGAAGAGTGAAAAAGCTGTTTGCATTAGAAATTGTGATCCTGAAACCTCACTTTAGTGACACGGCACCAACAGTTTTCAACAGCCCTGCTAGTAGTCAGACTATTCAGTAAAGCTATATTTAGCGAGTAGGAAGCTGTCTTAAAAAGAACTCAGGTTTACCCTATTAAATTAGCACTTTAATAATTGGCCTCTTTTTCTCAGTGTAACTTTGCTTGTGTTTTTCCCCGCTAGGGTGAGTGGCAGACCTCAGACTTCAGCTGCAACACTATAAGCACTCTGGAACCTCCTTGGATTTAATTAGAAAAGATCAGAACTGACACTTCAAGAAGAAGATGTGTATGCCCACCAATGGACTACATTAAAGTACTTTCAGTATCAATTTGTATAACAAAATGCTGGTTTCATCTGAGTGACGGTTTTTCACAGACATGGGCGAGTTCCAAGAATTGGGTAATTCTTGGAAATTGCTGTCAGCTTAGTACCTTTAGTTTTTTTTAAGCAAGTGGTCACAGCTGTGTCACTACTGGCAGGCTGTCCTGCTTGCTCGCAGCTGGAGCGCTTGCCCTCAGCGTGGTGGCAGAGGTGGCGCCGGGACGCCCTGCGCTCGCTAGCCTGGCAGGAAGGAGACACTCGCCCCCTGCCCAGCCCGGGCTGCGGAGCACGGGACGCCCGTGAAGCGATGCGCTGGGGCACACAGCACTCCGGAGCCAGAGCTTGCCTGCGGGCTTCCCAGTGACTCCTGGGGAAGTATGCGGCCCGGGCAGAAGGCCCTGAGCCGCGGCGCGGGCGCGGAGGGCGCGCCCAGGTGCGGCCGCCTCCTGCGGCAGGGAGGGAGCTCCGCGGGCGCGGCCTGCCGGGGAGCAGCGCGGGGGTGGGGTGGGGTGTGGAGCCAGGCAGGCAGGAAGGAAGGAAAGGAGAGAAAGCAAGCAAGCAAGCAAGTAAGTGAGCGAGCGGGGAGCTGGAGGGAGAACTGAAAGTTGAAGCAGTCTAAAGCCCTGCGCTTCCTTCCTCTGCCTCCCTGTCCCCGTCAGCCGCTGGATTTTGCTTAAGGTAAGCCGGCCTCGGCTGGCGCGGCGTGTGCGGGGTTTTGGGCAGGGACTGCCCGCCCTCTGCGCCCCGGGCCGGGCCGGGGGTGATGCTGCAGCTCCCAGATCCGCCGGCAGCGAAGACTGCGCTGCTGCTGCTGCTGCTGCTGCTGGTGCTGCTGCGCACTCGCTGGAAAACTGCCGGAGAGTGCTCAGTGGTTGGGTACGGGGCATGTCCCCGGTAAGCGACAGATACCGAAGTTGGGATCGGACTAGAAACAGCAGGTAGGCAGGAAGAAAATAAGGCATGTATTGCTGTTTTCTTTCTAGCTTCAGTTGTTCTAACGATTTGTATGTAAATGTCATGCTAAAGAACAGTGCTTTACTATTGTGTATGTATTTACTGCATGAGTCGTTTTTGAGAAGTGAGACATGAACAGACCTCATGTTAGCTGCCAGAATATACCTGAAAATTTTATCAGAAAGTTTAAGAAAGTCACAGAAGCTGTAGTATGGCCTGGATCGAGAGTACAAAGTGAAGGGTACAGCACCCGAGTGTTGCCACAGCAACTTCCCAAAGTTCCAATTCCACCTTCAGTTTGCTTATTCATGCCATGCAGTTCCTTACTCCAGCGACTCTGCAAGTTGTTCCACTGGAATTTCTTGCAGTATGAGGTTTGGCTTCAGTTAACGAAGGTTGCTGAACTTTTTCGAGAAGGCAAGCGTTCTGAAATTAACCAACCAAACAAAAAGAAGACAAGGAAAAAACAGTTTGACAGAGGATGTGATTAAAGTTATTTTGTAATTATCCACTAGGTTGACTTAGGCTTGGTAACTTCCTTGTGTTGGTAAAGGCAACAGTTCTATCGGAATTGTTGCAATCAGTAGATATATATTTTTTTAATGAAATCAATGCGCTGATTGTATAATGTAGGTTTTGGAAAAGATCTTTAATCTACAATGTTTTCTATGTTAATCTTGTCAGTTTGTATGGAGTTAATTACAATGCAAAGATGAAATTCACTACTTGCAGATTTTATTCTGCTCCATGGTAAGACCTGTTGTACTGTTTTATTTTGCTGGGTTGGTTTTTTGGTATTCATTTGGGGTTTTTTTTAACATATTCTTTGGGATCATAGTATGTGGTTTAGCAGAAGTTGGGAGCAAGCCTGAACTTGCTTGTATTTGTTGAACTGATTGCTCACAGTGTGATTATCCTGCCATGTACTTCTAAAGGTTCGAGAGTTTCTTCAGGTATCTGTGTTGATATTAAAAAGGGAAAAAAAAGCCTAGTCCCACTTGAGTGTTTCTGTGTTCACCTATAACCTACTGTTCACACGTTTCATTGTTAAAATTCGGATTGCTTGCATGCTTCAACAAAGATTTATTTCCCAGTCAATTTTGTCTTCAAGACTTTTCAACTTGAAAAATCATAGAATGAAAGAATTTTAAAATTAGTAGATACAGCTTTCCAGATTGCTAGGTGCAGGTGCTTACCCTCCATGTGAGGAAGGGTCCTGAGACATGTAGTTGCCATTATTCTTTGATGCTATTTAGCTGTCATTTTTAGGAAAAGAAAAGAACTGTTAGGCCACTCTGATATTTTTTGCCACTCCTTGTCTAAGTCCCTTCCATAAGATGGGAAAATGAAGAAATTGACAATCAGTTTGTAAAGAAGTGTGAGAAACATCCTCTATGAAAGAAGGTTGGATGATCCTATAGAAGGCTTGGGATATGCAACACACATTGTAATTCATCCCCTGCTGAAACTTTTGCTTTTTTTTACATAGCAATTTAGGTGTTTTATCCCTATTTTGATAAAATTGAATGGTCAAGTGTCTTCCAAGAAGTTTGATTTTTTTTTTTTTTTTTTAAATAACCATTAAAGTATTTTCCTATTTTTAGTAACCATGTTGAGAATGGTGATTTTTGTCTTGGTTACCCTACTTAGGAAGGTATAATATTACAACAAGAATCAATTTCAATTAAGCAAGTTCAAATTCTCCATGTGGTTTTTTTTTTGTTTCTTTTTGGTTTTTTTAGGGGCGTTGCTATTTATTTCTATGTAGGAAAAATCAATTTTGCCTTGATTCTGAGAGAAGATCTGTTTTACGGAATGTATGCAACCATGTGCACTAATGTTGTTTACTTGAATTTGTAGTGGTAGAAATATGGATGTGAAAGAGAATTAACATATTTGTACAAATGTGTATATGCCATATATATATGCACTCCATTTCTAATACTGTACATTCTTTGGGGTTTATTATGACTTGCTTTGCAGTCAAAGCTAAGGAGGAGATTAAATTCTTTTTTAAATTGATAATAGCTATATCAAAACAGATCAATATATTGAACAAGATGGTCCTTGAGTTCTGCATTTCTGTATACTTCTTGAGTTCAAACCTTATAAAACATTTTAAGAAGTGATAATGTATTTATGTTCTAGCTTGCAAAACATTCACCAGTGTGTGTAGATTTGTTTAGCTGTTTGTTACGTTAAGCTTTGTGTACGTAGTGAAACCAAACCAGTTGTCAGTATAACCCTTTGCTTAGACCCACAAAATAATATGTCATCTTACTGGTATTTAACCTCTTGCATAGCTAGGCCAGATCTATAGCATGTCTTCAGAATCTTGATGGATGCACTGATAGCTTCTGCCATAGACAGCTAGAGAAAGTGGCTTGGGCTTTATCTTCCAGCACTGTTGGCATTTTGTGGTCACAATGTCTTCTCTGAAAGCAGTTCCTTCCTTCCTCTGCTACATGCTTTGTTCATAAAACACACAGCAAAACATAACCATTCTTACAGATTTGGAAGCAAAATTTGTTCTCTGCTAGGTAACCCTTTGCATTGGTATGTGTTTTATACAAAGATGGGTTAGAATCCAAATAGCTGATAATACATGACTATTTGAGTTCCTGAAGTAACAACACTGGAGGTGTCCCAGAATAAGGTGTAGGCAAAGCTATTGGATGTAGAAAAAACAGTATTAAGACAGAGAAGAGAGAGTGTGTGGGTATAAATATATATGTTTATATATAACAGGTATATATTTATTTATAAATATATAGCTAAAGCTACTTTCCCAGGTGTATTTTTTATTATTATGAAAGGTGGAGGGATTGAGAAGATGATACTTTCTGAAAATGAACACTAACACCTTAGGGAAAAAATAGCCAAAAGCTACCATCAAACCTAGAACTGTCAAAGAAGGTGGAAATGGCTGAGATAACCAGCTGCAACTGCAACTTTAAAAGCCTTAGACTGATATGCTAACACTGTAGGGGTTTCATATACTTGAATATGTGTGTGGTTTTGTTGGGTTGTTTTTTTTTTGGGGGGGGGGGGTNTTGTTTTGTTGTTGGGGGGGGGGGATTTGTTTGTTTGTTTGGATTTTTTTTCTTTTTTGTTTGTTTGGATTTTTTCTTTTTTGTTTGTTTGTCTGTCTGTTTGATTGTGTTTTTTATTTAATTATTGGGTACCTGAAAGACCATTTTCTGGCCCAAACAGTACCTGTCTGATACTTTTTTCCCAGTAAGTAATTTCTGTACTAATTTTTTTTCATCCTGTACTCAGAAGCTGAGAATATATATTCAACTTATTGAAAGACTGTGTATTTACATTTTCCAGGGTTTAGAAATGGGTGGAGGCCATACTGTTGAATTTTATTCTTTATGACTAGAGGCTGCCATGAAAAGTTTGAGGAAATGCTGAATTTTCAATTTTTAAAGGAATGATGAGAATTTATGTAAGCATGCAGGTTAGGATGGGACAAAGGTAAATACAAAAGTGGATTGTTAATCAGTTTAGATCAATCAAGGCTATTTGAATTTAAATGACTTGGGAATCTTTAATTGACAGTTAACTCTGTAATAAAGTTAATCTCTCTTGAGAGGTTGATATCTGATTGACCTATGGAGTTGTCTCTGTAAAAGGTTTTAATTGTATCAGTTTAATATTCAAGATAATAAGTCACTTCTCAGACTTGTGGGTAGTGATCAAAGCTGATAAAAACATTTCCAGAAAAATGAAGTTAGAAACTAGAGAGAATCCAACGATTTATTTTAAATAAAGGAACTTTTATAGTAAGTATACTATGTTGATTTTTACATCTTCCAGAAAAATGTAGGTTTGCTCATCTCCTTTTTTTTCTTATTATGATGTCACATACATGTTTATGTGGTGTAAGTATGAAGAGTCTAGTTTTTTCCTTGGTTTTGATTACTACTTTATGAAAGTGTGGGAGTAATGAAGATATTTACAAAATTTTGCAAGAAAAGACATCTAGCAATTGAAGTAGTTATTTAATAATTTATTTAATAATCATAATAAAATACAATTGCCAGTAGCAGTGATAACAGTTGTGCTTCATGCAGTACATTATTTTAAATTTAGATTTGTCTATATGTGGCTTTGGGTTATGAGGAGGGGCATAAAGATTTATTTATCACTACCTTTCTGAATAATGACTTAGATATTCAAAAGACACTGGAGGAATCTTATAGGAAGAGGGTTTATCCTTTATTTAGGCATAAAGTTTTAGTAAAATTTTCTCAAACACATTTTACTATTTTAGTAACATTTACTAAACTACATTTTAGTAAAAATGTAGGCAATCTTTTAAGCTTCAATTCTAGATCATAAGTACTGCATTTTTTTGTCATTAAATACTTTGAAGAATTAGGTATCAATACCTACAAATTCTGGGCATAAAATTTCTCCTCTTTCTAAATGCTACTTAAGTCTTAATGCTCTTCCACTGAAGCTGTTCTTTACTTTTCCAGGCTGCTTAAGGCTAGTACCTGCATGCCAGGACAGCTGCTACAGTCAGCAGGTTTCCCTAAGGCCAAATTACTCTTTATACAGAAGGAGAGAGGTGAAAAAACCTGTTGAGTGTTTCTTATCTTAAACCTTCTTTGAAGAAATATGATTTCAGGCTGTTTCAAATACCTTCAGAGCAGTACTGTCTGGATTTTGTAAATTGTGAATTTAGATATGGCCCTGAAAGAAAGAATAACTCAAATAGATGAAATATGGAGTGTAAGAGCTGAGTTGCAAAATACTAAGGAAAAACTCAAGGACAGCCAGAACTTGCCTATGGGATTATGTCCCTTCTGTTTGTGGCCAAGGGAAAACTGCTTCCTTGTCAGGGTTGAGATGCTGGTGGTTACCTGTTTCCTGTGTTCTTGCAGGACAGTTTCTTTGAAGGGCTGGATCTACTGTTGCAAACCATTTTATTGACGGAAGTACTCGTTCAGTTGGATTCTCAGTTGAAGAGGGCTTGAAGGCAGTTCACATAGAATGCTCTAGGCAGTCATTTTTCCTTTGTTCCATTCAAGTGTGTTTCTATGCTAAAAGGATTTTGAGATTGGACGGTAAGGGAGTAGAAGCCCTGTTCCATAGTTAATTGGTGATGGTGTGGAAATAGCAAAGTTTTAGGTTCCAATTGTGGTCTTGGAAAACTCTCTCTCTTATATCCAAGTACTTCGTAATAAGAGAGTGTGTGTAGATAAGTGGTTCATCTCTTAACTGTTCATCTTAGTGTTTAACTACTAGGAATACGTGTTTTAAGTCTGTATTACTTGTGCTTTGATTTTGCTATTTTATTTATATAGGCTAAGATAAAAGGATGCATTTACCCTTGTAGAAACTTTCATACACAATTTAAAAATATTACTATTCATGTGACAGGGAATCTATCACAATTTTATTCAAGGTAATTGTGAGGTTCAGGTGAGAATTTTTTTTAATGTCCTTTTTCTTTTCCATTTGTTTGCAGTCTTTAAAAAAAACCAGTTTGAACAGAAGAAACTTGAAGAGGTGTTGTGAAGAAAAGGATACTTTCTGCTGGCTGACGGACACCAAATTTAAGAGAGTTTTCTTGCTTGTGAACATGCATGCAACCTGACTACTTCTACCTGACTGTGTGGGGCAATATATGGAGTGAAGTCATGTCATCCACAGGCAATGGCACTGATATTGAAGAATTTTTGGTTAACATTAACCTTGCACAGTATCTTCCTAACTTTAAAAAATATGGCTATAACATTGTGACAGATTGCCTGGGAATAAATAACAGTGTGCTTCAGCAAATGGGAGTGTTGCCTACAGGGCATCGCAGAAGGATTCTTAAGCAGTTAGACAGTCTTTTGAAAAGTCAAGGAAATTCTCTTTCCCATGAAAATCTAAAATTCAAAGACTTGAGAAGTTTAGAAGAGAAACAATATTCATCCTCATATCAGAAGTCTCCTGTAAGCAATGCAAGTGTAGATGGGACTGGCTTGATACCTGCAACATCATCGGAAAAACTTCTTAAAAAATCTTACATTAATAAGGAAAAGTTTGAATTTGCAGAGCAAAACTCAATGGAGGCAAATGACGATAGCTTTACAAATTTGGATTTTTCCAGTTTATACCACAATTCAGACAGTGTACTAAAAACTGTCAGTCAAAGCAGAAATATCAAGACGAATCCTCAGCCAGATGCATCACTGACAGAAGCTGCTGCATACCAGGCTGATGAACACTTGACTGGCCCTTTGGTGTTTCGAGATCCTTCTTCATTTGTTCATTCATGCGAGACAAAATGCAAGGAAAACAAACATCAGAGGTTTGCAGATGAGGGTGATTTATCTGATAGCAAGCCAGATTCTCCATTTTATAAGTTTAAAGGGGAAATGATAGACAATGACTTATATGATTCCTGTACACTAAACTGCATGAAAGTATTTCCAAGAGCAAGCCGGTCTTTTATCTTAAGGCATCGACCTGTACCAGAACTTCCTGAATCAAGTAAAGTTCAAGCTTCATCAAGGTAATTGCTGTTCATTACTAATGAGAAATTACTGTAATGGTAGAACTTAATGCTTTGGGGTTTCTTGATTTTTTTTTTTTTTTTTTTTTTTTTTTTTTTTTTTTCTTTTTTTTAATGTATTTTTTTTGGTGTGGATTTTTTTAATATGTGCTCTGGATCTGATATGAATGTTGCCAAATTACTTGAAGAAGGATTAAGCTTCAATGTAATTTAAAAGCAAAAATGAGAGTATAAAGGGAAATTTTAGAACAGTGTACCCTTATAACCTCCCCAATTTCCTCTGCATCTACATATTGACAAAGAAAGGAATCTTTATTGCTTTAGATATAACTCTTAAAAACAACTATATAAAGCATAAGCAAGAACTTACTTCAAGATGGCTTTTGGGTTAATTTCTGAACTGGTAGTCATTTAATTGTTAACTTTGGAAAATGAAGGCAACCATTTTGTCATATTATATATTGGCTTTTGCTGGTGGTCTCATAACAACAAAACCTTAGCTTTTAATGATATTTCTAGTATAAAATTATTTTTGAGACATTGCAGCAGGGGAAAACAGCAGTGGAAAAAAGAGAAAAAAAGAGGATAGCTGTGGAAGGTTTTCAGAGTTTATGAAGTCTTTGAATTTGTTTAAAAGTATTCAAGTGTCATGACTGTGTATTTTTCTTCCTTCAAAATGTTTGAGTTCATAATTTGAATCTACAAATTACTAAGTGGCACTTATTTTCTTTAATAAGCATTAGTTGTTGTAGCTTACCTTGGAAAAGCATGACGGAATGCTGAGAAAAACATCTGCTGTTGGGCTTTAATTCAAGACCTATCTTAATAAAAGTGTAATTGTTTGAATGTTAAAAATAATAGGCACTGAATATGTAGTCAATCACAATACAATATTACAGGCTGTAAGCAAAAAATATCTCCACACAGGTTAATTTGTAATATTTTTTGTTCCATTAAGTAAAGTTTTAGTTGTCACGTTGGCTAAGTGTCTTAAAGAGAAGAATAATTAATGCAAAGGCATATGCGAAGTTTTGTTGCTGTAGCCATATCCAAATCACTAGGTTGCATTTATTTTATTTTTTAAAATTTTTTGAACCACAAGCAGTGCCTGGAAGGAACGTGTCTAAGAATGTTTTTTATTTGTCTTGGGTTTTTCATCTGCATTTCTCAGCAGTTAGAAACATCATTGAGTTTATACATGCTCTAAATACAGGAGTTTCCTAGCATTTGTAAGTTTTTTCATATTACTGAAAGAAGTCAAAATTAATCTTGTAATACAATTGTTTGAACAGCTGGAGAGGCAAAGATTCTTTGCAACAATTAGAGATATTTTCTTGTGCCTTAAAAACTGATTCATTGGTGTCATCTAAATGACAAAAAAATTGTGCTCATTTAAACTTAAGTATATGTATTTTTCAGTGAGGAGCAGATTTATGTTAACTTTTGTAGAGTGATTATCCCTACTTCATTTAATAAAGCTATTCATGCTAAGAAAAAAGGAGATTCTTAACCTAAAAGATAATAGTAACTACATACTAAAAGAGTACTCCCACTGTCTTTTGAGAAACAATCATCCAATTGAGAGAATATCTTGTATTTGTAATCTTCCCACCACTGGAGTAAATCTTCCAAATCCCGGTCTGTTAGTGTGACTGGGTCACTAACTTCATTACCCACCATTCTGATTGTGAGCTCCAACTTTTCTTAGTCTTATGCTCCAGTTTATAGCAATGTGGAAATCCTGAGGGACCAGTCTGTCTGCCAAAGATCGAGGCTAAAAAAGAACTTCACAGCAGAATTTAAACTTCACAGAAACACCCTTGATAACCTTTCTGGCAACCTTTTCATAGGGGCAGATAACTAGTTTGGAACTTTAAAATGGCATTGTGCAAACATCTTTAACTTCAGGAAAGATTGTGTCTTTCTCACAGAATTGCATAGACAAACAGCCTCAACTGGCCTTATTGACAGATGCTGGTTTCATCCTTATTACACTGTTTAGAGGCTGTTCCATAGAGGAAGAGAAATCCTGCTGAAATCTTCTGGGAAACTTAGCATTTCCTTCTAGTCATTCATGGATATTAGCCATTAAACTTTTATGCAAGGAATACTTTTGTCATCACCTCCTGTGTGCCTTTAGCACAAAAAGTTGATACAGTGGGTCTCCTTGTGCCCCATGGTAGGGCTATGACCATGAAATTTTTTTATTACTAATAATGCACTTACCTCCCTTGCAATTTTATCTGATTTCCCGTGCCTCCCCTCTGCTCCTGGCTCTTGCCTGTAACAAAGCATGCTGGCAGCTGGAAAGACACCATAGCATTTTAGGAGTTGAAAATACTTCGGGTTTATTTCTGTTTTGGATTATGGCACTACAGTGTGGCATCACTGTAGTATTGGGGGTGCAGAATTAAAAAAAAAAAAATAAAGAAAAAAGAAAAAAGTGACAATTACACAGTGTTCTTAATAGTGGAGTTATTGTGCAGATTTTAGTACTGGTTTTTGTTGCTCAGTATTGATGTGTAGTTACGCTAGATTATTTTCAGCCTGACTTTTCCTTATCGTATCATTATGATTTCTGTCGTTAGAGAATTAATAAAGATCAGTCAAAAGGTGTTTAAAACTACAAAGTGAAAAATTGAAGGTTTTTGTAAGACAAAATAGTGAAAGTATTGCAATGGATGGAACTAACCACTAATGTGTCTTTAGGACAAGATTAAAGATAATTAGTTTTGAAATAGTTTTAGAGGCTTTGGATTCTTTGGATCATGTCAGCTAGCAGGCACTCTTCTGTGAAATAGTTACCATTGCATCATTCTGGGAAGCAATCTGCCCAAACAAAAAGCTGAAGCAGATTTATAATATGGTAGATCTGATTTTTATACAGAATTATACACAGATAAAATTTCAGACTGATGAATTCTATATTATTTTAGATTTTTCATTTCACCCATCTTTGTTACTTGTGTTGTGCAGTAGTGGGATTGTTCTGATTCTTTATTAAGAGAATTAAGAAAAAACAGGCCAAAATTCTGGACAACATCATGCATGTGGAGGAAAATATAAATAAGTAAAATAGATAATGGTGCTTGGCCTGAGCAGGCACCATTTGTTTTCTCCAGTTGGCAGATCTTATAGTTGGAATTTCTTGCTTGGTGCTGATGTCCTTCAGACTCCATTTCTTAACATACAATGATCAAGGTTGCTAATGGGGCACCAAGCTGGTGTTGCTGTGTCTCTCTTCCGTGTTCTGCCACACAAAATAAATTTTTTAGAGGAGAGAAGCTGCTCCCTCTCTTTTCTTTACCTTAGCTAGCAGTTTACGAACCCCAAAGCTTTAGCACAGCATGCTAGAGCAGTTTTGATGTGTTTGCATTATGGGAGGGTTAGGTCTTGAGATAGATAGAAAAGAAAACATGTCTTGAATGAGTTTGAAAACAAAAGCTTTTTCATTTAAAACACTCAGCATATGAATGTCAGTAAAGACTTTGAAGCAGTGATGGCTTGCACTGACATCCTTCCCTCACTTTATTTGCAAGGTGACAGGAGTGTATTGAATAAAACAGCTTGGTGCAAAGTTTTAGTTTTCCAGCCTCTCAGCATTTAGCTGAGGCCAGTCACTGCCTCGTTACATCCTTTCATCCTGTTTATGCATAATAAGGAGTGCTAGAGAAGTGTATGCAGCCCGAGCCACATCCGGTACCTCATAATATAGAAAACAGGGAGTCTTAATTGCCACAGTTGTAACAAAATCAAAACTGAATAATAATTGAAATTATCATTATATCTTTGAAAAATTGTTGCACTTTGTGACTGGCAGACTGCTTGCACTAACCTTCCATTAAAGAGCAAAATAAAGAATATCATCAATCTTCTTTGTTTGAGGTACTCAATTTTTGAATTGAAAAAATTCAAGAGAAAGACGTATTCACTTTTTGAAATGGCTAAGAAAATGTAATAAATTTATATAGTTATAAGACTTTTTTCAATTTTTTCCTTTCAAAAGACATCTTCAGTATTTTTCTCTCCTTTAATCCAGGCATTTACTTTTTACAATAACTAGTTTACTAGTCTATTAAGCATGGACAAATTGTTACAATTTTATAGCTTGAACTGTAGGTTTTTTATGACATAATATTTCAAGCAGATATTCAAAATAAGCTCATTTCATTTATTTTAGATCTCGAGGCAGTTTTAAATTAATAAAAGTTAGAAAGTTGCTTTCCAAAAACAACAAATAGGTTGTATTTTTGAATGCTGGAAAAAAAGACTATTGTTTGTTTATTAGCAGGATTTTGTGCCATATATACATAAATGTAGATGCATGATCAAAAAGAATACACAAGTATATGGATCTAAAAAGAAGTGAGTTTTTTGTTGTTGTTGTGGTTGTTTTTTTTTGTTGTTGTTTTGTGGTTTTGTTTTTTTTTTTTTGTTTTTTTTTTTTTTGGTTGTTGTTGTTTGTGGGGTTTTGGTTTTTTTTTTGAGCTGACTTGTTATTTTTCATTTCCTGGTGAAATTATCCATCCACCCTGAAACTAAGCAAAGGACTCACTCTTTTACATAAGGAAAGCCCTCATAATTTTAAAAGCTCTTCAAGTCAAAGCTGTTTGTAACCCTTAATTTAGTTTGGTGCTGCTAATGCCCTTTAAAAGATACCAATCTAACAACAAAAAATCTGATCTGTGTTAAAATACGCTAGGCTAGCTTATGTTTGGGGTTTTTTTTTAAGCATATTGAGTTCTTTAAAATTAGATTAGTACAAGCACATGAATTTAGTTTGCTAATGGATCTTCAAAAGGTGTAACTACATCAGTTTTAGTAAGATGTATGATGAAACACAGACTTTTAAATATTTGCTGTGTATTTATTGTAATTCTGACACAGGAGAGTAGGCAATTACATGTGGGAACTATGTCATGGTGTGCTTTCACTGGCCAAACTCACCCTGTGTTTTCTAAAACCAGGATTTTATAAAGTAGTCATTGGGGAACTTAGTTTATATAATCCGGATAGCATTTGAAATGTCAAGTAACTTTATAAGGTCTGACTTCCATCTTGAATTTAATCTAATAAGTTTTTTGAGGCAGATTTAGGTATGGAGTAAAAGTTACGTGAAATAGTGGTTAATGAATGCCTGCCTTCTATTACAAAGAAATGTCCTTTTGTAGTGAGAAGTAATTCAAGCTGGACTTCATGGGACAGTAGGTCTGAAGTTCTAAATGCAGCTTATCTTAGTAAAATTCCTCAATATGTTAAGTGGGGAAACAAAAGTAGGAGATTGATATTTTTAGTAGAAGATGATTGCCTTTGGCTTCAAAGGATGGAGGACCCACAAACCATTAGGAAAACCAATAAGGATCTTACATGGCATTTATCAGCTGCAGAATATTCTATAAGGATGCATGAGAACCTTTAGTGTTCTTATTTTAGGCAGAAAAAATGAAATTAAGAGGAAAAATTGCTAATTATGTTAATGAGGAAATTCAGAGCTTGACTGAAAAGACCTCTAATACAGACTGCTGGACTAGTGAAGGTGGGTTAGAAATTTTCTAATTCACACATTTTTCTTTCTGTGTTCTGATTATAAAGCTGTCTTGGGCTGAAGTAATAATAATAGCAATAATACTGCACTATGCTTATACAAATTACTGAAACACATGGGGCCAGCACACCACTAAGAAAATAACTTTTCTGCTGTGCATGGAGATACATTCTTACCCACGTATAAAATATGTAGGTGTTGCCACAGGCAGTTACAATGCAATGCCGTGTATCTCCTGGTTTTAAAACTTTGTGGGGGGAAGTAATTCACCTTAGGAAATCAAATCTTTATAGCATTTTTTTTTCCCCCATTATTTGGGAGCATGTTTTGGCTGGATTCTCAGGCCTTTTATGAGTTTAATGTTATAGTAGATTTTCATAGTACATCCTTTTTAAAATATACTCATTGGTAATCATTGTGTAGGAGAAAGGAAGGAAAAGGTTGGGGAAAACTCTGGGATCTCCAGTCTTCAAGTAATCTAAGTGTTTTGTAAGGTCAATTCAGAACAAAAAAGACCCCCAAATTTTGGCTGTCTGCTAGGAGCAGAGAAGTGTCATAAGGGGAGGAAAACATATTGTTGTGTGACTTTTAATATAAATGAGAAAACTAGAAAACTTCCCAAGACTTGGAATCTATTATTTCTATATTTGTATATAATTTTAATTGTTTAACTGCATGAGATGATTTTGCTTATTTTCTGGGAAACTTCAATTAATGTTTTCATTCTGTGGTTTGTTTTGTTCAAGTTCCCTTCAGAGAAGAAGAAATATGGACCTTGTAAATATTTCTTGCACTGGGAGGCAAATTTCACAAAACAGTGAGTTAAGCATGCTGATACTTACATCTTGAATACTAAGGAAAAAGAAACCTTGGACAGGTTGTCTAAAATAAGTATTACTTTCATGTTTTAAGAAATACTGGACATCTCAAAGTTCTAGAAGAATTTATTTTTGTGATAGCAGAGCATGTAATCTCTTCTGCATTTTTGCTTATTTTTTGATTATGACCAAGTAAAGGAAAAATTAGAAAATCTAGTCTTTAAGCCCCATTTATTTTAATATACTTTTTTTAGACTATTGTTTTAAGTTTCTAAGATTAGATCCAGATTTTTTAAAGCAGATTTAACTTCTTGAAAGGTATAAGGAGTGTATTTCTGACTAATGCTGCTTAATTTGCTTATAAGTGCTCATAACTCCAGGAAACAACAGGAAGTTAATTGTATTAAATAGTTTGCTGAAGCGCTTAGAAGTCTTGTGCAGTCAGCTGGAAACTTCTTTCATATTTGAGAAATATGTCTTGTTTGAAGTGATGTAGATTTGTTTCAAGCAAATACTTGGTGACAAAATGAAGACTGTGCACAAAGGAGTTGTGTGGTGGTTTATTTTTGGTGTTGTTTTTTAAGTTGGAATAAAGAACACTTTGGAGCTATTGCTTCTTAGACTAGACAACTGCAGGTTTTTTATTTTAGCTTGATGCACGGTAGGAAAGAAGAAAATGCCTGTATGCAAGTTATATTCAAATTACATAATAATAGTGATAATGTCTGTGGTGAAAAGAGGGTATCTCGAGTTCAGTTAGAAATAGGACATTGTTTCTTGTTCCTCAAAGTTTTTTCT
>WEKY01057190.1:0-47935 GCA_013390045.1 Picathartes gymnocephalus | reverse complement strand
AAAAAAAGCCTGTACCAGACATTAGAAAGTGTCAGGAAAAGGAAGAAAAAAAGTGAAAGTTCTATAGAAAATGCTAAGCTCCAAGAGGGTATGATGAAAAAATAATTTGTAAGCTTGAACTTTCAGTGATTTAGCTATTATGTTCCTCTTAATGGACAGAAATCATTAGTTCTTCTGTCTAAATAATATTAAAACGTTAAGAATACTATTAATTAGGCACTTAAAATTCAAAGCATAGATAAATATTAAGTGATTTTTGAAAATGAAAGAAAGAGCATTAGCTACTACTAGCTTACCTCACTTTGATATTAGGAGGAGGAAATTTGCTAGAGTAATGGAAATGTCTTAAATATTTTATGAAGCATCCCACAGAAATCATTAATGTATTTCTTTCCTACTGCACACTTTTTGAGCCATATAGAATGGTTCAAACAGATTAGGGGGGTGTTGGATGGAGAGGGAAATACCTCTAATCTATATATTTTCAGACCATTGGCAATATTCTGCTACTCTTTATATGCTAATCATGTTTTAATCAGGGGAGAAATCTCCAGAAGAGCTGCATCACTTTATGCTATAGCTTCTGTAGAATTTTGCAATAGGGCTGCAAAATTGTTTTTGCGAATTGATGTTAAGGGTTAGGGTAACGTGCAACATAAAGCAATGACAAAAAGGTGTTTTACAGCACTAGTTGTTTTGTTTCTTCTTTAAAGCCTAATTAGTACTAATAATAGCATAATAACAGTCATACTTAACTACTCATCTCCTGAAAACTTGCTGATTTTGCCAGACTAATGGATGCAGTGTAGCTTATTTTCTATACTTGCTCCTGGCTAATAGTTTCTTCATGGCAAAACCAAAAAAATTAAAGAATATTGTCTGATCCACTCAGTATTTTTGACTTTCAACACATACTTAATATTCTTATGATCTGAATCTTTCTGATATGCAAAACAGTTATGGTTAGACCAGTACTACTTAATAAAAGCATCAGGTGGTGAACCTGCCATTTTAGCCACTATGCACATGCTAAACTGAAAAACGCCCATCAGAGATGAGTTTATAAGCGCCATTAATCCAAACTTTATACTGTTTGAAAGCCATGCATCTAGAAAGCCCTAGGAATCCTTTATTTAAAGAAAAATGTGGAGAAACAGAGTATGATACTGCATAATCTCCAGTGTGCATATACAGCAATATGCAAGGAAACAGTGGGTGGCCTATAGAATAGTAACAGAGGCACAGATGAATGAAAAGAAATGTTGGCCACTGAGTGCTGTGGTTTCAGCTGGGTGAGTATAGGCTAATACTGCAGTGGCTTGCTCAGCTGGCTTTCTGCAGTTTTAATGATGACTGATCCCTCTAGTTAAGAAGTAAAATTCAGCTGAAATATAACACAAGACTGTGTGCAGAGCCTATAGACTGCTTGTTCAGTTTTCTGCTTCCCTTTGATCTTCATGCCCATTTACTGGTAGTATAACCAGCTGATTATACAATCTTGTCTAGGCTTTAATGAACTTACTGTTAGATGACAACTCCAGCAGACAAAAGATGCATCCTAGATCTGAGTATCTTTTTCACTTAGAAAAAGAGGACTTTCAGGAATATGTTGATAACTAGCTAAACAGAATCTAGATTCTAACCTTGAGTACTTATTGCTGCAGTCATTATTATAAACCACAAATCTAATGTTACAATTAAAAGCCTATCAATAGATGACCACACTCTTTGCCTCCAATGCTTAGAGTATTTCCAGCCATTGCAGAAAAAATCTACAGGACATAATTATGTCAACCAGTCAGAATGTTCTAATACTGACAGAAAGTCTCTCTCCTTTGAGATATATATTATAGTTCTAATATCAGTGTTTAAGTGTTCTATATAGAAGTTTATTTCTATCCAGATATCAGCATTATATCCATAAATTCTGAAGCACCCTTAAACATTTAGGGATATTATGACAAACACAGATAAATCCTTTAGCCCTTAGAGGCCTATGTAGTTACATAGATCCATATAAATACACCTATAAAATAAACGTGTTGTGAATTGACTTTTGTGGTATCACCTTTGACTAATTATAGCAAGACTACTCTTCCAAGCTATTGTGTTGTATAATTATGTTGTGAAGGGAACAAAGAGGTAAGGAAATCCCACTTAGATGTTAGTGTTTCTCATTTTCCATCTTGCGGCACATCTTATGCACACTAAAGACCTCACTTGTTGAGATATCACTTACAGCTTGGTACTCAGAAGAGCTTCTACTTTCACATTAAGTTGTACTACAGAATTAAACATTCAGCACTTTCCTAGTAATTTTGCAGCTTCTTGGGGTCCCCAATTCAGTAGGGTCTGTAAAGACCACTGTTCATACACATCTGAAACTCTTGTTGGGAAGGTGGGAGGAAAGTTAGGCACACACGTGCCTAGAATGCTCCAAGTAAAAAGGAAAAGATCTGGCATGAGATTAAATGCAGCTCCCAAAGGAGAGAAAAGAGGGAGTGTGGGTGGCGGCTCATCTTAGCTGCTGCTACAGCTGCCTTAGGTGGGGCTGGGACACATCAGAGGCGACCTTCAGTACACACGCTTCAGCCCCGTGTGGGGAAGAGCAGAGGTGGGATTGTCTGTCAGTGTGCTCAGGTGGCTTCTCAGGTGTTTCTGAATGCACTGCTCTTTCCATGCACTTTTCCTTGGTTGTGGTGTGTGATTCACTTGTGAATACTTCTCTAAATATATTCCTCTTAAAGTTACTCCTATGTAGTGTCTTTGAGCTTGCATTTCAAATTTCAGTTCTCAATATTACAACTCTATATTTATAAAAATTCTTTTTTTTTATGTTCCACGTGTTGGTCTGTTCTTTGATACTGTTATTTTCCATAATTGTCTATTTCTGCGTGGAATTGGTATCAATACGTACAAATGTTTCTGTAAAATAAAATTGATTTCCAGGAAATAGAAGAGATTTGTTTACTCAACATTCCCAAATTTCCATCTTTAAAAATCATGTTCTCATAAAAGTAATAATATATGAAAATCCTTCTCTATTGTATTTTGAACACTTGGGGCTTATATTTAAAAGGTCTCTGCAGTGAGATCTTGCAACCATAAACAGAAGTTGATAAAATATATTTTCTATATTTTAAGTGAATGCTAGAAGTTTTATAGAATCATTGAAATCCACAGTGCAGGAACTACAGTACTGTCATGGGAGTTCCATAAAAATGTTAATAGCTTCACAAATATGTTCTCTAGATAACTTTTTAAGTGAAATATTCCAGCAATGTGGGATAGCAAATGATTATCAATATACTGCAGGAGTAATTTTTCCTTTTTAGGCCTGATTCAGCAGGTAAGTGTCCATTTTCAGTCTTCCGGCATCTTCAAGGAATTTCACTTTGATAATGAAAACAGTATCATAGATTTACAGTATAGTTTCTTATTTAATGGCACTAGCAGTCTTTTCTTTATTTTCTATGTGAGTTTCTGAAATATACTCTTCAGACACATTTCAGGGGGGCTACAAAATATATTCAGGCTACAGCTTGCTATTCCTTAGAAACAGCAAGTTTCATTCGACTCTCATCTAACAAGCCAGTTTTGAAGAGATGATGTTATAGTTCAGCAAATGTAGATTTTGAGACGTGAGCCAGGTTCATGACACATAAATTATATAACTTAAGATGGAGTATAACGCCCACATTACAATAGAGCTATGTCTATTTCCTGAGTTGTAGAACAGTCTTGTCTTCTGTCAGTGCAACAGCAACATGATAGGATTTTTTTATGATTAGTGACTCTGTATCATATTTGATCAGGTTCTAAGTAAAAAACGAAAATCTTCCCAGCTGCAGCCCTGCACCTGCATCCTCAGCCTGAGATTTCAGACACCATATATCGTTTCAGGCTGTCCTATATTTACCGGCGCAAAAAGCAACTACAAGGCTAAAGACTCTTGCAATTGCTACTCTATTAGGTTGCACATGTATAATTGAAGGTAGAATTTTACAATTTAGTTAACACTACTGTTGAAGACACACAAGATAGAAACCCCTCCCTAGTTTATTATTCAGCTATTTGTGTCAGTGCTGTTACTGTTGTGTCTCTGTAAGGTTACCAGGTGTGGAGAGTAATAATTTATTTCTTCCCTTGAAAAAGTATGATGGAAATCTGAAAACCCTTGAATCTTCTTGGAAGAAGATTTCATTGTTACACAAATTCTTTAACAGTTAAAAGGGTGGAAAACCTTGTGAGCGAGACTGTTCAAAGTGTCCAGATTCCATGAACTACAATGTCCAGCTTTACACAGCACTAAGAGAAGACAATTATACAATAATTTTGGAGTGTATAACTGTGTAGTTCATGGCAAGCAAACGATATCTTTGCTGTTTAAAGCTTGTCCCCATGGATATACATGGAATTCAAATTATGACTGATTATGAATTTATAGCTAAGCATCTATTTCCCCTCTTCACCCCTGTGAAGGTATTCCAGCTTTGGAAAAAAGTAAACTAATTTTGGATTTGCTTAATATCTTTTCTGATATGTTGCAGCTAAGATAGCAGTAATAGAGGTGATTATTATGGTATTTAATCAGACAAGAAACAGGAAGAATTGGAAACATTAGGAGAATGAGGTGCCTACAGGCTGGGTCTCAGACTTACAAAACTCAGTTCTGAAAAATCCTTTTTCAAGTACTCTCATCCATAAATGATTTTAGTAGAAAGATTTAGACCTCAGGTTATACTCACCTGGAGCCCATGGGAATTGCTACCAGTCCTTCAGTGGTGCCATAGGCTGAAGGAGCTCCCTTGGTGTGAGCAGACTGTCCCAGGGATGTGTGTACTACATTAGCCAAGCGCCAAACCTGGGGTAATTGAGGCTCCAAGTACTTGTAACACCACTGCAAAGACTATTCTGACACCCCTTCAACTTTTACCAGCTGCTCCTACATGAGGTTCCTCTTGTCTGTGTGTGTATGTTTCAGTTTTGCATATTTACCCTGTCCTTACACATACTCTCAGTGATCTGCTTAGTGTTCACAATTTAAGCTTTTTTTCCATGATATTGTGCCTACATGGTTTAAATTACAAAACATTTCAAAAGCAAATAATTGGTAGATGCCAGAATCAGTAAAATCTTCAAAATTTGGAAGATTTTATAGGGTTGTCACCCTTTATGGTAGTCTTTGGAGAACAACGTGCAGGGACTGCTGACCCACCTTCAGGAATCCTGGAAGAAACAAGGGACTACTACAAATCAGAATGTTGCACAACACATACTAGGATAGAAGAAAGTGTGAAAATTTTTCTATCTTTTCACTGGAAAAAAATCTACAGTCAACAGCAGCATGCAGAACAAATTTTTAATAAGATTATCCTTATTATTGATACCGAAATGGTCCATCAAGTATTGTTGTTTTCCCCTGCAGAAGATGAATAATTGGTCCACAGTCTTCTCATATTATGGGCTCAGAATATTTAGCAAACGAATTTGCTAGTGAGGAAATGGTAAAGGGCTCAGATTTATCATGTTTCTAGCCTGTAACAGTGGTGGATATAGAAGATATATGGCCAGTGGCCTATTTCAGAAGCAGCCGGAACCTCAGAAATCTGAGGAAAGGACCAGAAATATCATTTGGAGTTAGTCAGCTCTTGGGTAGCATGGAGAAGTTAGACAGATAATTAAAAGCTTTTGGAAGTGATTACTTCTGTAACAAAAATACCTGAACCTGGAAGAGTTTTACAAATGACTCAGATCTTGAACAGTTATGGAATATAGTAAGAGGCAAATTATGGGAGATGCTACAGTTAGTCATTACAGCATTACATAGAGAATGCTGCAGCTTAATTACATTAGTTCCAGAACCTTATCAGCATATCTGATTTCTGTATTGATTTCTGGAAGCTAAACGGAATATCTGGTTCAGATGTACATCCAATACCTCAGATAATTGGAATGCTACTGGGCTTGAATAATGGCCAATATGTAACTAAACTTGACTTAACAAGTGATATTTGCAGATGCTTTAGCTCCCCAGATTCTAGAAGACCACTGCCTTTTCTATACTCCGTGAGGTATGCTAGTTTTAAAAGTCCATTTTATTTTCAGTAAGATCCAGCAGCATTTTCAAGACCCATAGTTGGGTGATTCATTATCTCTCTATTGTCTGATAGAGAAAATAATTTATCTTAACCAGAGATGCACACTTTGATGCAGTGATCTATATCACTCACTTATCTAGATATAGGTGGAGCTCTTAAGAAGGTGTAAATGGCCCTGGAACCTTTTAGGATGCTCGCGTTGCCCTCCTAACATAGCTAAATGACAAAATGAGTGCACTGAGATGAAATACAAGGGAAATACATTTTTAAAAGGGAAGGAATAAGACTGTGTGCTGGGTTTGGCTAGAAATGGGTAAGTTTCTCTTATATCATCCCCTATGGCTCTATGTTTTGGATATGTGATTAAAACAGTCTGCATTGTTCGGTTTATTGCTAAACAATGTTTTGCACAGCCTCAGAGCTTTCTCTGTTTCCCACTCTGCCACCCATAGCAAGTAGGGTGGTGGTTGGCAAGGAGCCTGAAGGCGACACAAGCAGGACACACCCAGACTGACCAAAGGAATATGTCCAACAATAAAATCTGAGGAGAGGGTATTTTGGGGGAGGTAGCCGTTGTATGGAAGCTGTCTGGACATCAGTGTCCTTGTGGAAGGCAGTGAGTGAATATCTTTGTACCACCTTTTTTTGTGTATTGTTTTCTTCCCCCTCTTGCAGGAGGGAGAGTGAGAAAGTGGCTGTGTGGTGCACAGTCACTGGCCGGGGTCAACCCATCACAGTCTGGTGAAGTAAGGGCTTCCACAGTAAAGTAACCCCTTCCACAGGGCTTCTTACCAGTAAGCAAAAGTGGGGTTTTTTTGTCGTTTTTTTACTTTTGTCTTTATCTAAATATTGACAAGTTACAGATTTTTTTTTTCCCTTGGTAGGTTTGTTCTAGGACAATGCATTCTGTAAGATATAGTCATAGCAACCTGTGTGAGTGCAGTAGGTAAGAGAATATGAACCTTTCATAATACATTCTTTTGTATGTGAAGACTTTTATTGGACCCTCAGAGCTAAAGGTGTTCAGATCCGTTCCTTGACCTTTTTTCTCTTCCATGGAAGAGAATAAGACCACCTGCCTGAAGTCTGCTAAGTGACTGAAATTTACCAATAAAGATACTAGAAATTTTCCATAAGAAAAACCCCTTCCTGCCTGTGTGATACCTACAGGTAAGGCCCTAGCAGAGAGACATTGATTAAATGTCGCATTATCAAAACCACAAAACCAAAGCCCCCATAATATCCTGTGGCTGCAGATAAGTTCCTGGATGTGCATATTACTTCTATACAGCAGTCATATTAGAAAATGCAAATCAGAGCCAGTTACAATGTGTGACACAGCGCAGCAGCATGTGGTTTCACCAGGTCAGGACCAGACGTGAATACACAGTAAAATGGAAAATCAGTTCATGCATCCTTTTAAACAAAACAACAGTGGTGTAACTGCATTAGTGCAGGGCCAAGCCACAGCTAGCATTGCTTTTATAGGCCCAAAATGAAGTTGCATTTGATTCTAGCATCTCTGAGATGACATAGATTCCTACATGTGTCTCTGCTAGACTTTGCAATGGATGTTGAGTCTCCATGAAACCTTTGAACAGTCAATTTGTTCAGGGTTGAATTGGCTTTACACTGCACCTAAGAAATCCCTTTCTTTTTCTATCTGTGGTTTCATTAACAGAGACTGCTGTTCTTTAGAGATGCGTGGATTTTTTTTTAAAAAAGTTTTTTAGAACAACTCAACTAAACAGGTGACAAAATATGCATATTGAGTTCTGCTATGGGCAATCGCTTGGGACCACACATAAATTACACTAAGTTGGAGTATGAGGAGGCCTGTGGGCCTAACAGAGAGATCAAGCTCTGGAAGGGTGTCCCCTAATGATGGGTTTCTCCTATTGCCTTGCTGAAAAGCATTTAAATGTCCATCACCCCAGTCACACACCCCTTGTTCCCCCTATACGGCCAAGTTCGTGTTCCTGTACCCCTATTGGTTACAAGGCCCGTTGGCCACCACTTCCCCAGTTTAGTCTATATGGCCCTGTTCTAGAAAACTCCCAGTTCCCTAAGCCCCTGTTGGGTTGTTCCCCTGTCTGTCTCCCCTGACCTGCCCATCCTCCTGCCTACCCTCTTTGTCTGTTGGTTGATGCTCTCAAACTCTGCCCCTTCCTGTTTGTATTTAACGCTGCTGCCCTCAGATGCCATGTTGCTTGCCTCTGGAACCCTTTGGGTCTGCATGCAATGAACTGCCACTGGAGATGCAAGCAAGGAACCCCTCCTGCCTCCGTCGCTTTATTGCACCCTCTCGCTGCGTGCGCTTAAACAGCGTACCTCCGCCGCCTGGCTGGAGGGCTTTCCTCTGGGAGACGTTCGCAGAAGGTAGCGGTGGCAAGCTGCCCAGGCTGCGCCGCTACAGGAGTATGCGATGGAAAGAATCTGTACACAGAAGAGCAGAAAATAGGATAGAGGGAATCAGCTTTAAAAGTGGACCTCAGCTCCTCTGTTACATTCCCTGCCTTAGCTGAAAGCAGTTCTATTTAACATAGATTAGCAACACACACTAATGGTAACCACAGAACCGACTCTGCAATCCACTTCCTTGTCTCCTGTGCAGGAGCTTGTTTATGGGACTACAGCTCCATGTATGTAACCCAACAAATACCTTTATTTTCTTAATTAACGTAAATAAAATCTGGGACAGATCCTGTTCCCTATCACTGCTTTTGCTATGGGACCAATGTTCAGACATTAAAGAAGATAAGCTTGACTGGTTTACATGTGGCTATGAGAGGTTAAGTGAGCTCCAAGCACCTTGACCATCATATAGCCCTTGAATGACACAAAGGCAGAGAAAAGGAATGGAGATCTCCCTACTGGAGAGACAATAGAGAGATAATGAACGACCCAACTATGGGTCCATCTCAAACTTGTGGAAAGAAAACAGTTAATGGCTGCTATTACTCTGTTCACAAGTTACTTAGAGAAATTATATATGTATTTATTCCTACCTCCTTGAAAAAAATCTGCAACTTCTGCATTAATTCTGATATGAATGAGACCAAGTCTTTTATGTAATATTACCATTAAGGTTTCATAGAATTTTTCTTTAAGGATTAAAAAATTCTTTTGAGTTGGGAGTTCCAGTGAGACGCCCCCTTTTTTCTCCCCATCCAAATTTTTCCCACTCCATTTTTTTTGTGAATTCTATTCACTCCATCATGATTATGAAATACACCAATTTGATCGTTATCTATGTGTCCTTGAGCACACTTAGTGCTTTTTTTGGTAAAAATATACACATCTGTTTTAAGTCAAAAGTTAACAGAAATGAAGACATTTTGAAAAGTCTTTGGTCAGATGCTTAATGGTTGCACATATGGTAGGCTTAATAGCTTACGTTCAACGTGACTGTGAGAAGTAAATAAACTCCAAGCAATTTCACATAATTTAATTCCTGAAAGAAACTTTGACCTTGATAGTCCTTGTTATGTATATAAATAAAAATAAATTAAGATATTTTGTGCTGAGCCAACTAGGGGATCTAGAATAGCAATGAAGCTCTACATTGAATCAAGGTGTTCTATAAACCTTAATTTCCTTGAAAAAACAGTAATTTATTTCATGGTAATCTCCTTTTTGCTGAACAAGTGGTTGCATTTTCTCAGTGGGAAAGTAAACCAGCTGGAGATTTAATGTAAGGAGTAACTCAGCACTGCAAAATATTGTGTATGTAAAAAGATTTGCAGTTTAATTCAGAGGTCAAAGACATGTTGCTTCTTAATGATATTGGAGAAATAGCTTGGAATGATGCCCCTTCCTTAATTCTGAGTAGTAAAGAACAGACAAATTAAAATGTCAGTATACTGAATTGAAAACTATTTTATGATAAGACATTTGAGCCAGCAATCAACTTTCCAAATACCACACGTGATAGTAGATTTACAGTCCTTGATGGGAAGACTAATGCTAATTTCAGCAGTCAACATATCAGTGAGGCAGTGCTGGAATTCTGTGCTCACTTTTATATCAAACTGGTATTTTAAAACTAAAAAAATCCTAAATTGGGGTAGATATGGCACACTGATTCAGACAGCAAAAGCTATTTCAGTTGGAAAAAATTGGGTTTATTTGTTATAGCCACTGATATTTATAGTGTCACTTGGTAAAATGCTGTAAATAACTTCATAACAGCTTAAACAACTGACAGAAAAATATTCTGTTTGAGACTGAAGGAAATAGATAACAATGAACTAAAAAAGAATAACTTTTTCCATGACATAAGATGATGATGAAACAAATAACGGTATTTTACTAATCCTGCTGCGAGTCTATAAATTCTGAAGATATGTATGCTGAGCAGATTCCTTTGTTTAGCTCTGAGTTCAGTAAGATTTTTTCTTAATAGGAGTTGATTTGGAATGCAAGTATATTTGGAGTATAAAATCCAAGAGTGATGGCTCAGTCAATATTTTCATTGGCTAAAAAAATTAACAGCTGATTCACAGCTTTATCTTCTACTTCTCAGGTTAAACTCGTTCTCTGAGGATACCTGAATATGCAGATATTAGGTGACAAATTTTTGTATTTCCATTCTTTCTTAAATCCTATATTGTACTAAACTCAAGCAGTTGAAGCTCCCATACTCTTTAACCACTACAACCACTCATCTTGAGAATGGTTTTAACAATTGAAATGCAAATAGTGAAAGAAAACAGTGCATTTTTCCTCTGCAAATATGGTTGTTCCTTTAGAACTTCTTTGTGTCAGTTCTCTCAGCAGATTATAGGCATCTAACTGCCCATAATTTTGTGTCAGAAGTTTCTAGTACTACTGGCATCTATCTCCAAACTCTATTTACTTTAAAGAGCTAAGCTTTTCCTGTCACACTGGATTATTTTGGGCTCATGGACTTCAGCATTAATGCTTCCACACTTCTGCACAAAAAAAAAAAGCTACACTATGAAGGCCAGCTTTTAGGAACTCCCACTTCATCACGTTTCATTCAATATACTTTCAAGTGTTTTCCCTAGGTAGCCTAATGTTTTAAAGGGAAAAGTCTCCACTTCAGTCCTACAGCTTGCAGTACTAATGAGTGTCCATGCAACAACAACAATACGCAGAGGTAATCTGATGCATTCCTCTGTATCAGGATTCAGAGGGCAAATATGTGGATGGCAAGAGGAGCATGTGCAGAAACAGCTACAACATAAGGTGAAAACATGAAAGTAAGAAATGGAAAAACATTTAATCTCTGATACCACAACCGTAGCCTGCCAATTCTTCTTTCCTTACAATAAGAGGCATCTTGCTACTAGATTCACCATCCTATTATCAAAACACCATTCGTTCCATCTCAGTCCCACAATTGTCTTGAACTATCTAGGTTAAAAGTGTGTCCATCACAGGCATGTGATTACACTATTTAGGACTAACTAATATCAGGAGGGATGTTTGGCATTCATTTAAAGAAAAATATCTCTTCTACAACCTGGGGTTCTTGTAGGAATTTTCTAATCTCTAAACCTCCATGTATAATTTTTGTTACTTTTCTCTTATTTTCACAGCTGGTATTGGACATGTTTTTCCAAAGGACAGAATTTCCAAAGGATTGAATTGCAAATCAGTTATTTATTAGCAAATCTATTTAACAGAAATGTTCCTTTCCAAGACAGAGGAATATTTGAGTATGAAGAGCTTTGAAGAGGGTCTGGCTGTGTTTGCTGTCTGTTTATATTACAGGTGGCTATATCAAGAACCAACCTAACGTTATACAAACCAAGACAGAAATAAGACATGTATTTTAAGAGTAAGAATAAATACTCTCTGAAAAAATTTTTCTATAGAGGATGCGTACCCTCAACTCCATGCAGAATTTTAGTCAAGATAATTTCCTATTTTTCTAAACTGTGTTAACTGATCCAGACAATGGGTTTCAGATAACAAACAACTCCCCAGTATTCTCTGATATTCACTAATGCAGAATGAATGTCCTTAGTGACCCCCTCTAGCCATGAAATCTATGGGTGAATGTAGAAGATTACATTTCTTGAGAAAGTACATTAATTTCTCCTATTTGATATGGAACTGATTTTCATAAAAGCATGATGCTCCTCACCTGCAACTTTCAGTTCAGTACTTTTTATGTGCTTTGGAACACTGAAAGAGTTGGAGGGGGTCACCTGTCTTCTGTTGTGACTCTATACTTGCAGGCTTTTTGCTATCACATGACACCAGCTGAGAGGTAGCTCCTATTTTGTCTTTCCTACCACATGTGAATATTTCTGTAGGGAAATAAGTCAATTTGCTGGCAGAGTAAAAGAGAATAGCATGCTCCTAGCATTAGTAAAGGGAACATAAATAATTTCTGCTGATGACGATGTTTGAATTCACTCTACCACAGTTAGGAACTAACAAAATTCCTTAGGTACTACTCTGTAGAAACTGCCGGCAATTGCTGACTTCAACAGCAATCCCCGCACCTGCAATTAGGTCAGCTATTTGCAGTCTGCCCCCAGGGAACCTGGCCAGTCAGGTGTTCCGATGCCTATCTATCACTGCTACCTACTCCAAAAAAACCCAAAGGTAGCAAAGACTGTGCTATATGCTGCTGTATCATTTCTTCTCTACCTCTGTCATCTATTCTGCTTTTTATCAGGGTACTTTTCTGCCTAGCTAGATGCTAATGCAGCCTCTGGCCTTAGCTGATCACTGTTTGTGTGGAACAACCATGATGTCAAAGGAAGAAAGCATCTTAATCTTGTTTATACATGGTAAACTGCAGACATGTTCCAGTGTTAGAGTCAGTGAATGTCACCCCAAATCTGCAGGGTACCCACTAGATTTCTTCAATAAATATGTTTGTATAGAATACATTTGTAGAAATATAGTGTTACTGTGAGGAAATATTCATCTGTGGTAAACACAATTGCTAAAGTGTATTTTCTATTAATTAGTATCCTTTCTCATTAGATATCTCCTTTCTCATTAGATATCTGTTTTCTATGGAAATATAATGTAGTTTTTTTTTTTTCCTAGGGAAAATGTTGGCTCAGCTTAACAGGTGACTACCAATCTCTGACATTTAAATGAAGTGACACAGCCTTCTAGGATTGTGTTTCAAATCTGTGCTTAGCAAGACAGACATCATTTTTGGATCTTCTTATTCTCCATTTTCAAAAGTTTGAGTTTTGGTCTTCATCGGATTCCTAACTTCTTATTATGAACCCATTAGATGCATGCCTTGGTTTTTAAATATATGTAGCAAGATGATTTTTTGCTTGAGAAATATAAAACTTTTAAAGGAAAAAAAAAAAAAAAAGCCTCTCTCCAGTACTAATCATTTTATGCCTTACTTCATAATATTTTATCTGCGTTTTTTGTTACTTATTTTTTCCACATTTTCTCCTTCCTTTATCTTTCTTTAATATAAAATAATCTCATTTATCTGTTTGCTTTCCTCAGGGTTTTTTTCATATGATGAGTTATACACTTTTCAGTAGTGTCATGATGGAATTGAGATGTAAAGTTAGAAGTAAGAGATTAATTCTATTAAAATTCAGGAAGCTTTGAATCTACTATTTTATTTCAGAGTTTTCTCTACTTTGAGCTGAATAATTTTTTATTTTTATTTTCAAATATGGTGTTATTGGCGCATTCCTAAAAAGCAAGAAGGATAGTGATTGGGGTCTCATTATTAGACCATGGTAGATTTGACAGAACACTGAAAGGAACAAATGCAAATCATTAAACAACAAATGTAAAATGGTCTTTTGAGGCTTCAAGAGATACATTCACATTCTCTTTAATTTTCTCAAGCTGTGTCTTCTTTTTGGGAAAGCATCTTGGAAAGATTCGTCTGGAATTATTAACAAGCATTAAAATTGTGAATGGACAATGGTTAAGCTAGTTGCCTCCTTTACTCATCACCTTTTAACTATGATAAAAAATGCTTTGGGCAAGAGAGATGCACCATTAAGCGAGCTAAAAGATGTGAAAAGAAATATCTATTAAATTTCTGAGTAGGTTTTCTATAGACTGGAACGGAAGGCCATTTTACTTGCCCACAGACTAACATGCAATCAATATTAATTATAAAAAAAAAAAGTTATTTATCTTGTGATAAGATCAGTACAGAGTAATGAACTGAAGCAACATAAAAGCATTCTTCTGTATAGTGAACTCATACATGACATAAGAATTTTAAAAAATAGGTTAAGAAAATCTCTATGATCAGAAAGTTAGAGACCAGGCTTCACTTTGTTTTGTCTCTCTGCAAAGTTAGGTACAGCATACTGTGTAATTATTGCAGAGAATAAACAATAATGGCACTCTGACTCATGTTTTTTCAATAAGGCTATGTTCAGAAAGGAGAAGTCCAGTTCATTTTTTAGTGCTAATTCCACATAAAGTACCAAGAATCTCAGTGTTCTACAACATGGGATTATCAGTTGTTAATCAACATGATCTGCCAGAACATGCTGATATAAAAGGCATTCTAAAATAAAATAAAATGAAACATCCTTCACCATACATTGTTAATCTCCATAATAATCTGATCATTTTCATCAGTTGTTATGCACTGCATAGCAGTGATAATCCACTTGTTAGGTAACAGCTTGGATTTGGTGGGAGGTGGAAAAAAGGAAAAGACTTTCATTTCTCAAATTATTTTGCTTCATTTGATATTAAGTGAGTGCTGATTAAACAGTTAATAAATGTAAGACAATTGAAAATTTATCACATTTGAGCTTGATTCATCCCACTGAGAGGAGTTTCCTTTTTATAGGATTTTAGCAGACTGTTTTTGTCACACACAAGTGTTGAGAATGCGGTGGAGATATATCAGTGTTTATATTGATCTGGACTACAAAGTTGTGGAATGAATTGAGTTGCTTTTGTGTATAGACTATGCCCACTCAGCACAACTATGATCTGTCTGGGTAGCATGCAGCAGTGATTCAAGAGGTCTGGGCTGTTCACACGTCCTACAAAAAGTACTCAATGCAGCTGCCAGAAATACCATCTTAGACTTAGAGTGCTTTATCTCAGACACTAAATTGTTCAGAACATTCAGCCACACCATTCTAAATCAGATTTTTATGTCAGTACTTTTATAGATTACTTCCATATTGCACTCACAGCAAAACTGACAGAGGGCTGCAGATCTGAAATCTTTAGGTGGGATGAAACATGTGAACTAATGAATAGGAATACTAATAAATGGCTTATAATCTGACCAAACAAGAATACTCATGAAATAAGATTCTACTAAATCACAGTGTAATGATACAAATTTTGCTTTTACAGAAGTCATTGTTTGAAAGCCAGCACAATGTTAGAGATGATTTTGTGTCTATCTACCACTCCAGAAAACAACTACTTGGTTTATCGAATGTATTGAAAGCATTTGAATAATCAAAGGGAAGAATTATATTGAAATATTTTCAAAGATGGCACCATCTCATCACCACTAGTGATTTTTACTCATTTGCTTTCTTAAAGTGTTAATTCCAGTTTCATTTTTCAGATGCCTATAACTTGATCTTACTTTTTTTTTAAATTAAATGAAAACAAAAAAAAAATTTGTGACCAGTATTACTTAGTATAAAATATTTTGTATGCAGTTTTCACTTTTCTTTCAGGACAGCTTTTTTATTCTTCCATAGTGTTTAAGAGAAGCTTCCAAGAAAACGGTATTTTTAGTTCTTGCACAATCTGTCTTACTGGTGAAATTGTGGGTTATTGTACTTATCTATTTTATCAGACTAGGGGATGTTGACCCCTCAAACCATACATGTAATAGTGCGGGACTGACTATTCTTCTGGACCATGGATTCATAAGACAGTGTCCAGCTTGTATCCTTACTTTGACAGAGCTTCTTCACTCATTTCTGTCAGTCTTCAGAGACTAATTCAGCACTGGAATTTTATTCTGTACATATTACAGAGGGATATGTAGCTCCTTTAGGATCTAACCCTGCAAGATATTCCACTCTCATTAAAATCTTTGGAGAACATTGCTGCTTAGTACGTAGAAAGATCAGACTCCTCAGCTGCCCAAGTCCACATTTATAATAGGGTTGGTCAGAAATTGGAATACTTCCATAGAAGCATTGTGGTCTTGGAAAACTACAACTTTTGACAGCAAAATGGGCAATAGTTTTCTCTTTTTCTGATGTGTATTTTCCATCAAAAATAGTACCATTATTCTTTCAGTAAGAACGTACATTTAACAGGGACATCAGTTAAAGGTTTATTATTCCTTTTTACACAAAAAATGTTCATTTTCTTGTGCCCTCAATTGCTCTTACCTATTTATTTTTGTGATGTTGATAATATTGATTAAAACAATATTCTTACACTCTCTTTCTCTCTCCATAAATTTTGCCTCATGACACAAGAAAGGAAAACAAAAAGTCTGTTTTCTGTTATATATACTCTTTTGGTATTTTCTTTCTAGAGAAATATATCCTACCAGTACATTTCTCACTATGGAAAATTTTTTGTCCAAATAGGCACTGGAAAACAAAGAATATTCATGCAGTTTGGGTATTCTGAAGTGTAGTGCCTGCTGTAGTTCTTCAGTGAAAAAGTTAGAAATTTTACCAATTTACAGAGTGACTAATACGGTGTAAATACTATAAATAGTAAGATAATTCTATTAGATGTTACAAAATATTACAGTTACTGTACAATAATATATGGTTATTTTACCTGCTGGAAGCTCCATCTGGAATACCATATATAAAGCTGGTCATCTATATTCAAGAAAGATTAATTTGTACCAGAACAGCTGCTGAGGACTATTGAAATGCTGAAGGGAAAACTAAGCCTTACTCTAGCAAAATTAGAGCTTGAAAAGGCATTGCTTTGTGCTCAGCAAGTAGATATGAAATACAAATACAGAGAGAGAAAATTCATATATAAAATCATAATAAAATTTGAAACAAATATATTTTAACAAGAGAATAATAACTTTGGAAAAGACTTCTAACCATGTGACTGATAAAATTGCAAAATTCTCTATGCAGGAGTCCTCAACCTATTCATATAAACAAACTCAGAACTCTAGTAGCTGCCATTCAGATGTACTGACTAGACTATTGCATAGTTTTCAGTTTTACCTCACAAACAGAACATCACTCAAATTTGGGTACTCATCACTCAAATCCTGTACTTCAGATGTAGCATCTTTTGCATCTTCATGTGTGTCAGAAAGGGAACCATTAAACAGAACCAGAATACTGTTAGTTTCTTCATGTGGACTTGATCAATTGATTTTCGTTTAGGGATGTAAGAACATTCTCTATATAATATTTTGGGACTTCCTCAACAACATAATCCTCTTACAGGAACTTCTATGACATGTACAACAAAAGCAAAGGCAGGTTACTGTTTCTCTCTTCCACGGACTCATGGAAGAGGGGATGTGGAAGGGATTGGAGCTAGAACTGGCCACCCAGTCCCTAGTGCAACACATGCCATTTGGTAAAAGTTGCTCCTGTCCCTGGGCTGCAGCAGTTTGGGCCAGAGCAGGGAGCGAGGGTGCCACGACAGAGACTCTGACAGCCCCACTTTCTGGCTATGCCCAGTTATTCAGCTGAGAACACACTCCTACTTACCCCAGTCAATACATTTGAGTAAGAGCGGAGTCAAAACTGAAACGTACTTCAGTAGTTCTTTTTTTCCTAAAGTAGCAAAGCTGTAATAATTATGAATATCATTGATGGAAAATTTTATTCACTCACCCTTAAGCTGTAGAGTTCATACAGCATTCATTCCAATAATCTCGTCATCCTGCCCTTATAAATAGTATTCACTATACCTCCCTGGGTTTCGTATAAAGACTGTCTGAAAAACACATGAACAATATAATTTAATTGCAGAAACATAAAAGATATTAGGGATGATAAATGTATTTTATGACTTTTAAAATGAAGCCAGACAACTTTCTTATCATTTCTGCTTTTTCATGCCTTGGTGAATGTCTTGAATTTCAGAAAAAAACCCAAATTACTTTGATAGAAACTGATTCTTATTCCACATTCATGTGGATTTGAATTGCTGATGCTGTGAATGATATATCAGTTTTACAGTCACCACACAAGGTGCTAAGATAAACTTTCTCCAGGTCCTGTCATACAAAATTATATTAGAATTGACAGAACTTATTCATTTAATGACATATTAAAATTCAATAGCATAACTCCAGAATGTATTGAAATTAGTAGATGTGTTTGAGACCAAAAGGAATTAAAATTATAAAATGCAGGTGATACTCTAATAACTATGGACCATATTATTGAATTCTTGAATTCTTGCTTACAGTAATTTAAAATTTCACCACCAATAAAAATCTTTACAAAAATAATGTCTACCAAACATTAGCATTCCAAAAATCACCAGGGTGACTGACTAGGACTGTAAAATAAAGGTCATATTGATGCCTTCTTACATTCCAGAAGTTTATATATTTTTTTTTTCCTCCTAAGAATTCACTGCATTCATTTATTAACAAAATTGGAACTGCAATAGAGAGGACTAAATAGCATGTGGCCAGCTTGGATCGGGTCTATTACAACTGGCTTAGAAATAGTCTAGTTTTATATCAGAAAAGACAATGTGGTGCAGAAATATTTCCATTTTTCTATGGTAGTGCTAATGTTAACATACCAATGATAAGAAATGTAATAACATTATTTATGTAAAAATTACTTCTCATAAATTTTGACTACTACTACTTTACTAGCATTATTTCCATTTCACAGATAGTGGCAGCCAGAGTTTTAAAATACATTTCACACGTTACTTTCCCCCGCCCCATTGCAAAAGCACTTGGTTTAGTCGACCTCATAACCTTAGTTCAGGTATCATATGACACAGTATATGCAAGGGTAAGTAAAAGTCTCTCACGATAGCCTACAAGCTTAATTTAGCATTTGGCATGTTGTGTTTCTGATCTGCTGAAATTTAAAAAATAGATCGTTGTAATGATATCTTTTTGCAAATGTTAAAATTGTAACTTTGTGGTCATTTTTAGTTGTGAATGTTAGGGTAAAGACAGCAGTATGTTCCAAGTAACAAACAATACTAGTTTTGTTTTTGTTTCTTTTTATCAATTCCATTGTCATGCCCAAGGCAAAGGTGTTGGTCCAGCACTGAAAGAAGATTAAGTACCTCTACTTTATTGCTTAGCTGTTACTGTGTGGTTGGATGACAAAGAACAGGAAAGAAATGTCATGGTGAGGACTCAGCGTGCTCAGGGATTACATAATCTGTAATTAATTTCTTTTTCCTTTCTTAACTGGAAGTCACCTTGGGGCCATCAGGCATCAAATGAACATGACAATTGATACTGCTTGGAAAAGGAGATATCTGAATGACTTGCATAACACACCGAGTAACTGCTGACATCCAACTGTCATTTTGGCTGCTGTTGCTATTTCATTTGCTAAATAAAAGTTGCTCTTCTCTTTTGCATATATTGTGCCTGAGTCAATCCAGACTTTCTTTGGCTTTACTGTGCAAGTCTATATTTACAGCAGGCAGAAACCCATGTGTTGATCACTTACTTTTATTATCTCATTTTTGTTATGGTGTAAGTATATTACCTTTTCTCTCTGTGGATGAGCACTCCACTCATGAGCTTTCTGAAGCTGTGCTGCAACAACTTAGTTCTATAACCTAGTCTGAGGCTTTAAAATCTACTTGTAAATTGATTTTCACACTGTCAGCTAAAGACCTTTCCCTGATGCCTTCTTCTCCAAAGTCATGGCAAGCATACTTCTGTTTCGTATTAGTCACTGCTTGTGATAACTATCTCTCTATAGAAAGGAAAATTTCATTTACCTTGTTCATGGGATCTGGATACACATCAGTCCTACTTAGCTTTTAATTTAAAGAGCAAAACATTTTACCACCTCTTCAAAATGAAGAGGTATTCAGTTGGAATAAATATTAAAATATCGTACAGTCTCGAATATCACTTCACATGAATACACATTTGAGTATCTGATTACATGCTAAATAAACTAATCACTGAGAACAGTGTGAAAAATATGATTTTCACTCTACAATTAATCCAGTGTAAATGTACACACTAAGGGAATTAATTACCAATAGAAAAAAATATTCTTATTTCTGAGAGTTAAAAAGAAGGGTATGATTTTTCTATGTAAAATCTAACTTTATAATACCTAATATATGTCGTAGCTATCAAAACACTATAAATGTAGCATTAGAGAAAAGGGATTTCTGCATTAACTCTAAGTAAGCTTTGATTCATTTATATCCACTGAGGCTTATTCACCTTTCCAAGCAAGTTTAAATATTCCTCTACAGTGTCAGGACTGAGTAGTTGGGTCTCCCTTTCTTCCACGCTGGAACTTGGATCTCTTACCTTTTGCTGTAGAAAAGTTAAAATGATAAACAATTTCACTTATTCAAAAGGCATTCATTAGCATCTGCATCTTCCCTTCTCAGTACACAACCTTCTTCTCCCATGTCTGTGAAGATTATTTTGTGTCAAAGACAAAGAGGGACTCTTCCATCAGCTATTAGCACTGTACTGTAACTGCAGGTGTGAATGTGTCTGTAGGTAGAAAGGCTTGGTCAGACACTGCTCTTCTGTTCATGGTCAGCTTGACCAAAAATTTCCTGGCACTTTATAAACAAGATTCATACTTTTTTTGTAAGAAATAGGCCCAAAGTAACATAATATCTGAGTGTAATGAAAAGGAAGAAGAGGAATATCACTTTGGGCCAAAACTAGGAAGTTCGAGGGAAATGTTTATAACCAAAGTCTAAAAAAAAATACCTTTCAGTCCCAAATGGAGCAGAATAGTGAAGAAAGTAATAAGGAAATGCAAGAATGCAATTAATTAGGAACAGCAGCAGCTCAAAATGGAAGTTAACAAGATAGTAGGCTATCTTTCCAACTCACAGGATATTAAGACTGAAATCAATACCTGTCATAATCAGGATTTAAACATCTATTTAGATGTGTGATCCTAGCAGTTGCCCCAGTTTCTTTATTTTGAAGATGTCAGGGTTGTTTCCCTTCAAGTGAGTTGGAATACTGTGAATTTGTTGGGGTTTTTTTCCCCCTACCATTTGCTGTTCTTTAGATTCATGAATATCTTTGGTGTTGGCACATTGTTTTCTTCTCATCTTAACATTTTGCTGTTGTTGATACAAAACTGTACACGCTTTGAATATGTATGAATGTATGGTACCTAGCACAATGGCCACTTAACTGGGACACTTGGGGACTAGTAGTATAAAAATAGAGGAGGAAATAGACTTATCCACAGACAAAGTAATCCCTGAAGTGTAGATCCATCAAACTGCAAAATTTTAAGTAAAAAGTCTCCCTTAGCTATAAGTCACATGTCAGTTTTCAAAATGGACAAGTCATTTGTAGGCAGAGGTTTTAGTTTTATGAATTTTTTTAAAGTATGGAATTAAACACTGAGTTCAGGTTCAGAGCAGAATTTTTTCCTGGGGTATAGTAGCTATATGGATATAGGCAAGTAACACAAAATTCTGGCTTTAGTCTGGATTTACTTATTGCAGTTATTGCAAAGAATATAACCTCCCCTAGTTATATTTTTAATAAATAGTTCCAGTCAGTTCCTAATGTTGTTAGTACAGCTCATTATTATCAGCTGTCTCCTGCACTCTCTTCCACTTTCAAAATTAATTAAGCTAGTGGCACATTAACTGGAAGGAAGAGGCCATAGCTTTTTTTATGCAGAAAACAATAAGAGCATAAATCAAGAGGCACAATCCCACTGTTTTGGAATTGACCTTATGAAGGGGTACTTTGCCAAGTGACAACAGCATCAAATGTTCAAATGGAAAAAAACAAACATAACAAGTGAAAGGAACATATCCACTCCTCTCTCAAATATTGTGGAAATATTGGTCATTGCTTGCAATCACCTGCCACATCAAGAATCCTCTTTGGTTTCCATTATCCCATCCATTGTACCATTAAATCCCAGTTTCCTTTTGCCTTGTAGTTTTTCACCCACCAACAAACTTGGAATCTTTATTTGAATATAAAGATAAGTAATATTATTATGATAACGGATATGGTATTTCCCATTTTTGTCTGCTAATATTTTTAAAGTAAAGCTAGCCTTCTGGACCATATAATCTTTTATAAATATATGTACATTTTTACATGAACACTACCACTGAATTAGCTTAAAACAGCTACAAAAGGTTGATACACTAGATAGTTGCAGAAGCTTGGAGATGGACTGCTTTATTTCTACAGCTGTTAAAACAGTTGGCAGCAGGTATCAGAAAGAAATGTTTGTGAAAACTGACATTTTATTGGATTTTTATTCACATATCACTGATTAAAAGGTGGCACACCTTCCCCTGTGGGTGAGTCACTAGCAGATCCAGAGCTGCAGGCTGGGAGCAGGAAACACCAGTGTGGTGCCCAGGTGTTCTGCTGAGGATGCTTCCTTGGGCACACAGCTGGAGAAGGCTTTCCCTTGCATGCCACAGGTTGCTGCGGGACTCCAGCTCTTTGCTCATCCTGCACAGCTCCCAGGCGGTGAACGCCAGCCCTGCTGAGGCAGCATCTCCCGGCAGGGAAGGAATGGGGGAGCCCTGTAGTCTAAGCACAACCTGAAGGGTGTTGGGCCCTGAGTTTTCACCAGCCTTTCCCCCTGAAGCCAAGGACCAGGATTCCTTTACCCTTCTCCAAGGGTCCCTGTTGACTTTCCAGATTTATTTCCACATGCAACCTGCATCTAGTCTCCCCCATTATCCCTCAGGTGGAACAAGCTTTCTGATTTGTAATTAAAACACTTTGGATGATGTGTCAGACAGATGCTTACCAACCCTTGGGGACTGACTTTGATCACAGGTTCTGAATATACTGCTGACTGATATTTAAGGTAATAATTCAAGAGACCCTTTTCCCCAGAAACTTATGTGGCTGTGTAGATCTGTGAGAACTGATTATGTTCAGTCTGTATCCTTGTGATCTGTCTTTTGTAATTTAGTTTAAGAGAGGAGTTAGACAACTTTTCTCCTCTTTCCCATGACACAGCCCTCTCTTCCTCTTGGCTCCATGTCAACTGCTCCATGTAAAAGCACCTGGATTTCTGCTCAGGACTAGGCTCTTCCTCCATTTCTGAAAGCATGGGTGTTATCCACAGAATCCACTGGAAAAAAAATACCAAGCAGATGTGACAATTTGGACCTTTCATTATCAGAAAGTATTTGGGAAAGTGACCTTCAACTGAGTATTCTGCAGTAACATCTCTCAGACAAAGGCCTGAGTTACACTTGGGTAAAAATTTAAATTAATGTAGGAGGCTTAAGGTTTCCTTCTCTGAAAGGGCTTCCTTCTGAAAGACCGTGGCAAAAGTTGACTGAAGCAACTAATACAGCTTTTGCCAAACACAGCATGTTCTGTTGATTCCTCAAAGGTATCAAACATTCAGGATAAAGAGGGCTGATTGCTTATACACCTGTATATTTAGATCTTTTAAAGTTGCTTAGCCAGCTTCCACTCTGAAAGAGTCATCCCAAAGCGCTTATCACTTCACTCTTCAGCCCACCACGTTCCTTCTCTGTAGAAAAAGTAAAGGAGTTGGGATTGTGCATGGTTCCTTGTGTGTTCTTTAATATAGCCCTGAGACTAATAAAGCTGGGATGCAGCAGATAATAAGCACTTTGTTGTTCCCTTACGATGACACATTCTCTTGCCACTGCTTTTAATGGATCTAATTGTGCAGCCTGCCACCTCCAAAAAGCTACCTGGACTTTTAAGATCAGAATCCTACTTTTAGTTGAGCAAAAACACACAGTGCTAAAAACATCTTTTAGAACAACTTGTGAGTAGTTAAGAGAGACAGAATGAAAGGCATCACAAACATGCACCCTAAAGGGCAGCCTCTTCTAGATTTTCCCTCAGCCTGGAGGCCCTTCAGGGATTCCCTGTTCTGTGGCCATCCAATCCACATGCAGCTCCACACCATGTTATCTGCTTCCAGGAACACCACTTTTTTCCCCCCACTCCACCCCATCATGTCCCGGAGTTGCCTTTGTGCCACCCTTTATTCATCTCATTGCTTTCTCAGTATTTACAATGGCCACTCTTCCCTGTGAGACACACCCTGCACTGGGGAAGCTTCCCTTCCCAGCAAATTCAGCCAGCATCCGCAGTGTGTCAGGGCAGGGAATGGGACAAATGACTAAAAAATTCTCTTTTTATTCAGGGATTTGCCCCTAATCTATGCATTGCTTACTTAAAGGTATCAGGCACAGCAAAGAGGAAAAGCAAATGCCATGTATCATGGTCCTAAAAATGAGAAAAAAATAATCTGAGTTTATACATACAGATGTTTATGTAAATATATATGCATATATACATACATTTTACACATATGCAAAATGAGATACATTGATATACATACAACTTCAAAAGCAAAAGAAAACAACTGTAGACAGGATGAAATGCTTTTGTGATAGGAAACAATAATTTTATTTCTATGTTGAAAATATTTGGGGAGAAAAAAATTACAAAGAGCCTGATTAAATATCATCAATAGAACTGAAGGATGCACATGGTGATGCTGATGACAGCCATTCTCTCATATATTCCAGACCGTGTGTTCTGAATATCCCTCATGTACCTATGCCCCATAGTGCCTGACCCAAATTCAGTTGCCCTCTGACTTACCAGATTTTATATACCTCCAGAGTATGCTAAGTACCTTATAATACAAAACTCTGGGGTAAGCTAGTTTCAGTTTCACCTGGTGATGCTTTTCTGCTTAAATATTCAATGGTTGAGAAAGACAAAAGCACACCAACTTAATTGTGGGGCCTATTTAATTGAAATTCTTGTTCTGAATAAGATTTTCATGTCTCAAATCCAAAATTCTGTCTGAAAGATATTTAAAAGACAGCATTTGCTCAGTATCTGCAGTTAAGACAGGCCGCCAGGCTCAGAAGACAAAATCTGTCATACTTTATGGAATGAATGAAATACCCTTAAAACCATCAGCTTCTAGAGTCAGTCTCCTTGATGCATATCCACTACTTACAGGGTCACAGTCAAGGGGAGATAATGAGTGTAACCACCCCAATATACATCATATTGTTGTAAGAAGTTCTTGTTACAATGTGGGATTAATACCTTTCAAGCAGGGGAGAAATTGATTTTGTGCCTCCATCAACAAAGATGAATGTTGTAACCAGGCAGGAAGAGGAAGAAACAGGATCTGTATCACTTTCTTCTAAGCTCTATTAATCTATTCTTTCCTTCTTTTTTTTTTTTTTTTTTTTTTAAGAACCTATCAAATAATTTTAAGTGACCTGGACTATTTTAAAATAATTGCTTTATCAAGAAGGAAAACATTTCCTGTGTTACACCAAGTCTCCTACACTGAATATAGGCAGTTAACTGATTTCTCCCTGAAAAGTTTTTCCACCTGTTCTGAAATTTTGTGAAATAGGACGCTTAAGGCTCACTTGTGTCAGCTTGTTACCCTGTCTTTCAGTCTTAACAGTCTTCATAAATTCCTTTTAACTATTCAGGCAGCCTACAGCAGTACACCATTGGAACACAGTAAATCACACAGGACTCACAAAGTTAACACAGTCTGCCAGATAATCTCAGCCATAAAATAATAATGCTACTTCATTAAGAAGTAATCCACTCATTTAGAAGTTAGGTATTAATGCACTAAATGGTTTTGCATAGAATTCATATTACAATGAAACCTTTGACTTTCTTGCTCTCTAATATCAAGTAATAATGAAATGAGAACAAAGTACCATTTTAAAACTTCCAATTTGAAGTTATGCTTTAGTTGCAGTGAGATGTCTAGCAAACTTCTCAAAAGTTTAATTTAATTACTTAGGTAATGAAAAAGATGAAAAGTTTCAAGTGACATCTATCACAATTACACATATGCACTGACTCCCACTCACCACTAAGACCAGCACATTGTGAATGATAACTACTCATTGAGATGTACCAGTAGAAGACATTTGAGGCAAAATATTTATGAACAAGCAAAGCTTCATTTAAATGAATGAAACACAATATTTACAGCAGCAAAACTTCTGACCTTCATATTTCAACATCTTTAAATTTTTTTTGTGTTCTAATGAAAGTGAGTGTTTTAAAATACATTCAGCTTTGTAAATAGATGCTGTTTTGTTTGTATGCAGATTCTTGTAAAATATATTTTTCCCACTAAAATAAGCTGAACCAAATTCAGTCAACCAGTCAACCAAAGTTTTTTACCTTAGCTTAAGCATAAGATCTTTGTGCCCAAAAAGAAGATTGGAACATTATAATATTGGACAGGGAGCTTTAAGGTTGCAATTCAGTTGTTACTAACAATAACTTTTACTGTGGAAAAACCAGCAATAATAGTAAATTTCACTTATGAAGTGCTGCCCTCAGAGTTCCAGGGAGTTTTGCATTCCAAGCAAGTAAAAGCAACATAGGAAATAGGTCTTTTAAATTCCACTTTAAAAAGCCAAATCCACAACAGGTTTCCAAATATAAATAGAAATATCATTTCTTTGTAAAACACACAGTAAAATCTCAGACTCTTTAAAGTATTTTTAGGACAAAATCATGAATTGGGATATTCTGATCTAAAAATTTAGGGAAGAGAATAAAAGAAAAATTGAAGAACTAGGACCCAATATTGCCAGGGTCCTTTAAAAATAAAAACCACCAAACATAAAACTCTAAAATTGAAAACATAATCAAAAGAAGGAAGCATTACTCTATTTTTGTTTTTCTCATGCATTTATCTTATAATTCTGAAGAAAAATCTTTAACTCAGCAAAGCAATAGACCAGACTATAAACATATATATATATATATATATAATATGTATATTTATGTGTCACTAGTGCGTTTTGCAGAGTTNGACAATACAGAACTGGGAGGAGCTCGACCCCTGCAAGGGCAGAGAGGCGCTGCAGAGAGACCTTGATATATTAGAGGGCTGGACAGTCACCAAGCATATGAAGTTCAATAAGGGAAAGTGCTGGATTCTGCACCTGGGATGGGGCAACCCTGGATGTGCAGACAGGCTCAAGAATCAGATGCTGGAAAGCAATGCCATGGAAAGGAACCTGCAGGTCCTGGTTGATGGCAAGTTGAACATGAATCAGCAGTGCCCTGGCAGCCAGGAGGGCCAGCCCTGTCCTGGGATGCATCAGGCACAGCATCGCCAGCCGGGCAAGGGAGGAGATTGTCCCGCTCTGCTCTGCACTGGGGTGGCCTCCCCTCGAATATTAGTGGGCAGTTTTGGGCACCACAAAATAAAAAAGACGTTAAGCTCTTGGAGGGTGTCCAAAGGAGGGTGATGAGGATGGTGAAGGGCCTTGAGGGGAAGCCATATGAGGAGTGCCTGAGGTCACTTGGTCTGCTCAGCCTGGAGAAGAGGAGGCTGAGGGGAGACCTCATTGCAATCTGCAACTTTCTCATGAGGGGAAGAGGAGTGGCCAGTACTGATCTCCTCTCTCTGGTGACCAGTGACAGAGCCCGAGGGAACGGCCTGGAGTTGTATCAGGGGAGGTTTAAGTTGGATATCAGAAAAAGTTTCTTCATCGAGAGAGTGTTTGGACACTGGAACCGGCTCTCCAGGGGAGGGGTCGCAGCATTAATCCTGACAGAATTTAAGAAGTGTTTTGACAACATTTTCAGGAACATGTTGTGACTCTTGGGGATGGTCCTGTGCAGAGTAAGGAGTTGGACTCATGATCCTTGTGGGTCCCTTCCAACTCAGCATATTCTGTGTTTTTTGATATCTTATATCCCTTGGGAAAATGAAATTTAAAAAAGTTTGACTTGTGATTCTGAAGATATGTTGCTCTGGCCCTTGAGAGCAACTACATATTAAAAAAAAAAAGTGTATTCTTTCCTATGATGTGAACAGAATATGAACGTCTCCTGCTGCACCTGTATTCAGATTTCTACCCTGAAAGAACCAGATTTGTTGTGCCATGACCACATCCTAATTATTAACCAGGCTGTGTGCCATAATCTGGAATGTTTTTGCTCTATCTGTAGAAAGAAGCTATAATCACAAGGATTTTACATCATGTCATCACTTTGTCTTAGTCATTCTTTCTTCTAAGTGACAAGTTCTATCAGAAAATCACTATTTATTAATCATTGAAAAAAATTTATAATGCTGATACATTGCAGATGAAGAGTTCCAGTACTCTGTTTATTTGGTCTGTGTGAAGGTTAAGGCATAAACAAACATCTTCTCAAGCACATAACTGAGTATTGTATTTTTATTCTTTTTCTTTATAGAAATGTATATTACACGGGTCAGTGAAGCAGCACAGAATGCATCATGACACCAAAGAGAAGACACGGCAGTGGAAGCAGGTTTTATGTACTATGACACTTTAGATTAATTATATGTGTTCACAAAGATATATAGACATAGATATAGATATAGATATAGTTATTGTGGAAGGATCTTGAGATTAAATTGGAATTTGACATATTCAAATGTGGCAATGAAGTATGTTAGTGAAGCAGACTTATAAATATTGTAATTGCAATAATCAAATGGGCAAAAAATAAAGCCTCCAGCCCTACTCAATGTCCAAAAAAACCCCAAAACCACAACAGGTATTCTTCTTCAAGGTGTGCAATCAATTACCAATGATAATTACAAAGGAGGAGAAACTTCATCATCAATAAAACAAAGCAAAGAAATAGAGTGCTAAAGCCAAATGCCAAAGGTAAGGCCAACATCAATTCACAAAAGTGCATATACATTAAACTATGTAATATCTATACTGCTTTAGAGAAGGCTACAGCATTTGGTAATAAATAAGGCAAGATTTCAGTCACAATTAGTCCACGCTCCCAAACCTTCACTGTGGTATTACAGTTTATCCTGATACAATAATTTCTTTACCTCTCCTCATTTCTATATCCTTCAAAAATATATCCACTCTTTAACTATCATGGCTCAAAAATCAGTATATGTCTTTCATTTTGCTGAATTTAAAGTTTCTGTAGACAGTCCCAACATTTATTGTCAGTGTTCTAACCAAAATTACATTTGTATACAGTCATCCTCTGCTTCTAAATGTGAAACAGGTTTTACTTGGTCAGTGCTGAAAGCCATTGCTCATGACATTTGAAACATGAGGTTTGTGGTGTTCTTATAGCTGAGCTCAGGAAAAGAAGTCTTTAGAGTGTGAGTGGTTAACAGAAAAGCTGAAGAGTGGCACCAGCTGGGTCATGAATATAAAAGTGCCTGTTGTTCTCTTAAGTCTGCACTTCAATAAGGTACGATGAGAAAAGGCCTATCAATTTTCTTTGACTAAGATCCTGCTTGGCAGATAGTAAGCCATGTGCTCTGTGGAGTTGCCATGCACCCTCCATGATGAAGCACAGGGAATTCTTCCTCTGTTACAGCCCCTCATCTGTGTCCAGACGTCTTTAGCTGGGAGCACAGAGACTCTGCAAATGGTGTATACACAACTTTAAAGTATAAAGAAGGTTTAGGGAGCTATTTGGCCAAGCACTGTCATGCTCATCTTCCCTGATACAGCACACCAAGACCGTACACCACAGCACACAGGTGCCAGACAGGTGGCCCCCAGGGCAGCAGTGTTACCCTCAGCATCTACATGGACTGGTCCTGGATGTTGCTGAGATGCTGTCTCCCATCAACTGACAGCTCTGACCATTCAACCCAATGACCCCCAGCAAAATTAATTAGCTTCCCTGTTTCTCTTTTGGGCTTTAAGACAGTCCTTGCTGTTGTTTTTCCTCTTGCTTTATTAATGTTCCTGTCTCAGCTCTCTCTCTTATTTCTCTAACTTTTACTTTTCTCTTTCCCTACAAGCTGTCTCGTGGCTCTTTCTCCACAGCATGAGTCAAGGTAACACATCTAAGGCACGTGGGCTAGACCCTGGATCCTTCATATCCACACAAGTAAACATCTGGAACAAGGGGAGAACATGACAAGGATTTCAGGGAGAGGGTTTCATCAGAGATCCTTGAGAAGATCTGAAGGCACAAAGCTGGAAGAGAAGCAGTAATTTTTGTAAACCTCAGCAAAAATGGCCTATATTCCTCCCTGCTATAGACTTGTTTGCTGATTTAGTACCTGTGTTTATGTATACACAGGCAAATTTTTTATTAACAGGCTTCGTAATAACTCTGTTTCTCACACATATAGAAAAGAACCAGTTGCAGGAGCTGAGATCATGAATGAAGATAAAATAGATTTCACAGCGTTTGCATGGTTTATGCTTAAAGTTATTTCTTCTTTTTAAATAATTCTTTTCCTAAAATCTGCCTCAGTCTTCTATGAAGTATTACAAGAGAGCAGTGTGAGATTAAAACTAAATATATTATCCAATTAATAATTAAAAAAATAAACACCAACTTTCAAAACCTTGCATATTAAAATAAGAGAATAGAACTATCTTTGTTTATTAAAAAGGTCAATTAGATTTCTTTTTAAAGCAACACATTTCACAAATTGTGCCTAAAGACAGTAAGAAATACTTGTCCCCAAAGATGAAATCAGAAATGCAGAAGTAGTGAACCTCTGCTGCATTGTACTGTGTTAACAGTGATTTTCATTTCCAAACCAACACAGCAGTTGTTCATTTCTTCACCTGAATAATGAGCAAAATGTCCACTGACCTTTTTCTGTAGTTCTCTGCCTGTAATTATGGAGCAAATATTGCACTGTACTGCACTCTGGTTCACAGGGTGGTCAAATGTGTCTGCCAATGTGGAAATTCTAAACCATTTTACAAGCATCTCTTTCAAAACATGAGAAATAGTGTTTTATATAAGATCAAGCTTTCTGAAACACTAACACTGGGCTCATGAGGTGAATAATGGGTGGTTTTATGTGAGTAATGGCACCATTCCATGAACTGCTGAACTCATGTACAAAATGTTCTCCATATGCCTCATTGATATAGACCATTTGATCGCAAATGTGCTCTCTGCTATTAATCAGTAGATTGTTAATATCGTCTTGTGTTGTCACTAGACATTTAAATAAGTAAGCAATATAACAGGGAACTTTTTCCACAGATATGCCAGTAAATGTGCATTAACTGTTTCTGCACGCAGTGAAAGACGGCAATAAATAAAATAAATAAACTCATCTGGCAACATCACAGAAAACATAGCAGTTTTGTATATAGTCTCCAAAGTTTTTTTACATAGTCTTAATATAGAATCCAAAGAAGTCTAATGAGTTTCCACAAGGCCTCCTGCTTTCTCTTATCCTCAGGTTTTATGGTAGAAGACAGAAAAATATCAGTAGCTCCATTAGCTCTAGAGTTTGTTACATTTTTCTTGGCCACCTCTTTGATTTTAATGAGTGACTTCATTGAGGAGTGAATTTTAATTTGAAAAAGACAACAGGTATGTCATAGAAATAAAGACATAAGGCTAGGATTTGGTTTATATTTTAAACAAAAGGTAAATATATTGGTCATGGTATAAATGAAGCTAATTATTTACTTGTAAAGAATAAGTTTATAAGAAAAATAATATAAAATGGTCCTGGCACAGAAACACAGGATAAAAGTAAAATGAACTTCCTGCATTATCTTGCTATGATTGTAAGATATAACCTTATTTCACCTCAAACCTTGTTGAGCTGTTTGTCTGCACTCCACTGTTCAAGCTGCCTCAGAAGGTATGAGAGACTGGAGGAGGCTGCTGGCTAGAAGCCTTTCAGGTGTGTGTACGAGGGGAAAGGGCAGGTTGGGTCTTGCTCTGGCGAGGTGATGCTCTGCTCTGCACTCCCCACTACCCCGGGCCTGTATCCCAGCCCCCGCAGGGGCTGCCAATCCCTTCCTCAGCTTCTGTGCTACACATTGAGAGCTTCATCTTGCAACTTTCTGTCCCCTATAGCCTCCTTAGATTATCAGTTTTTATTAATAAAGGATCTGGAAACACTTTACATTAGCTACATTCCATAGGTGCCTATAGATCTTGCAATGTAGAATCTGAACTGCATTCCTTGCCTGTTCTTCTTCATGTTTGAAACTTACCAACATCTGCAGTTGACTCCCTGATCAATGGATCATCTCTTCCATAACACCAATCACATGATATTTCCTATATAATTTAATTGTCTTTTACTCCTTTTCATCAAATAATCATTTTGGTTTCTTTTATCTCTTCCTAATTTGTTTTTGGTCTTCTTTACCCCCATCCTTTTTGTTGCACTCTTTCCATATGATCTTTTACTTCTCCAATCCTCCTTCTCTTTGTCTTGAGAAGGAAATTTAGTGACTCATTCACAGACTCCTGGGTTCGAAATCATATGCAATCTCTTCTCTCTATATTGTCTTACCAAAAGGAAATAAAGCTTTTAGCCAACATCTCAGGAACCACCAGAATGCAGCTGAAGGCTAGGCCACCATGAAGACTGCCGGGACACCCACTGTCACTCACTATACCACTCATTTCTAGGTCAAGTAAGATGTCTTTTCTATCTCAGCAATGCAATTACGGTAGTGAAACTTGCAATATATCAAACTGCCACTTTTGTATTCATCTTCAAACTGGAAAGAAATTCTGACATTATCTTGAATATAGAGTTCTATACCTAATGTCCCAATTTAACAGTTAGCCACACTTTGTCCTGAATATTTCTCCTTATGTCAAACTAAGCAGTGAGAAGCCAAAGAAAAAAAAATTAAAATATCATTGTATACCTCAGTCATGTAAAAATTATTAAGCCAAGTGCCAAAAATTAATAGATTTGAAGAGTAGATTTGTGAGAAAGACTAATTTGTTTTGTCATGTTTAAAGCAAGTAGGATCATATCTTTTAGTTCATTTCTTTATTCACTGTAGAAACTTGTTGTGTAATGCCAGATTCTAATTTAATTTTCTATGATCTCAGAAGCTAAATCTCTTTGAGAGGCTCTAAGGTGGTTGGAAGCAGTCATACTAAGGTATTAGTACCAGATATCCCTCAGCTTTTTTTTTTCCTGGAAGAGTGAGGCATCTCACAACAGTCTACTATGTCTCCTTATAAGAGTAAAGGGAAAAAAACGATAATAAAGCGAAAAGAAACCCCAACAAATAGATGTTTGGCTGATTCATTTTTTCATTTCTGTGAGGTGTCTATGCCTTCATGGAAGTTAGTAGAGTTGAAATAAGATTTTGAACATAAAAACATAGATAAGGGATTCATAGCTCTTAAATGTCGTTCCTGAATAATAAGGTTATTAGTGCAAGCGCAGGAAAATCTTGTTAATTTTATGGTGAGGTAACAATTTGCTTTCAGCCTATGCTGTCAGCTTAGGTTACTCAGTATTTTCAGAGTTATGTTTGCATGGGAAAGAACTGCAAGCTGACACTTCAAAATGTGAAGTTATTTATCAGGTTCAAAAGGACTAATCTCTTAATTCCATGAGCATTTCTTTGTGTAGACCAGGAAGGACTTGAACAACTACTGTGCATTACTTCACAAATCATCCTTAAAAACCATTTTTGTTTAACTGTTAACATTATTTCCACTAAGCAAAATGGCAGGAAAATAATTTTATTCTACTTTCTATTTAAAATTAGTTTTTTCAGGCTTTCTGAAAAGATGTGTACTGGATTAATTTTGTTAAATATCAAAGCTCAAACATTCTCATTTAATGTCATTGTAATAGATGTTCTTAATTTAGTTCTAATTGGACTATAAAAGTCTTCAATTCTATAGCTGATGTGTTTACTTTTTGCAACACACAGAGACTAATTCATATTCATTTTTTTCCAGTCAAGGTTTCTGTTTTCCTTTAGCAGACATCAACAAATAACATTTTTAAAAAATCCTGATTTTGAAGAAATTATTTTATTTTGTTGTAACTTATTCTCTATTGTGTAAAAATGCAACAGCAATTACTTTGTTCTCCGGATCACCTGGATGTGTTGTCAAATTTGCCAGCATTTATTAAATTTTTCCATTTCAACTACTGGGGAATCCATATAAAAAGCAAGCCCATATGCCATACACAAGACTGGTATATAAAGTCAAAAAATAGTGTGCGCACCTTCAAAATCTTTGTTATAACTAGATACCATTTTAATATTTCTCTAAAAATATCACAATTCTTTTACACATACTCCAAGTTCTGCTTTAAATTTATTAACACCAAGCATTTTTAATAGAGTAATCTTCATTCTCTTCTTTAACAAAAAAAGATGAAAGTTATTTTACACATATCAGAAGAAAAAAAATTTAGCTGTAGCCAGGGCTCAGGGAAAACACGCAGTATGCAAAATTTTGCCATGAACAGACTTGTGAAAGAGTTTTATTCCTGTGATGGTTAGAATTTAACTCTTATTAAATTTTAAAAGAGTTGTGTTTTAAATCAAGAGTGATCTCCAAGCAACTACTCTAGTAAAATTAAAAGCATAAGTATCTAGATATACTTTATATAATAAAACAAGTGTTTGGCATAAGCATCAAGATGAAGGGAATGAAAGTAATACATACAATTATTTTAAATTTATTATTTTAAACAAGAAGTAATTAAAAAAAGAACCTGAATGCATTTAGTTACAGTTTAACCAAATGGCAATTTATGCCCTGTAGACCCAATCTGTTATAAATATTCATTATTTCTGTTCTTGCAACAAAAATACCAAAAAGGTTTTCCTATTTATCACTGCAAAGTTAAAAGGCACATCCCATACACGGATATCATGGCAAAAAAATGAAGAGGGTTCTTATGTAAGTTTATATTTCTTTGCATGAAATTATTGTCAGAAGACCCAGTGGAGGGTTCAGTTGATACCTGTTTGGTTTGGATCCTCTGATGTGGGTGAGGCAGTGTTGAGGCCAGTGGGGAGTACGATCATTTTTATTCAGCACAATTTTTCTAAAGAATTTCAGCCTGATATTCACCAACATTGCCATCCCAGTTCATTTTACATCTTACCCAAACCTGTCTTTAGTACAAATTAATCTGTTCTGTTATGCACAAGCAAAACCCTGAGGCAGGGAGGTTTCTGTGGCTACTTAATCGGTTAGCTTTGCTTGAAAGTTAAAGCCACGGGAAATACAGACACATCTGTGAGTTTTCCCTTTGTTCTTTTGCAAAACCTGTTTGCAGAAGGGAAAATTTGCCATATATTAATGAGATAGATCTTATTTAGATTTAAGCAGCCAGAAATAGTAAATGCCATAGGTTAGCCTTATGCTTTGTGCTCCAGCCATAGTGTAGTTCATTAACAAATTGCTAGAGGGAATTTACTGTTAGGAAACTTCTTTTCTAAGGTGATTTTTCCAGCTTTCTCCCAGCAATATTATTAGAAGCTAACATCTATCTTACCTCAACATTTAAGTCATTGACCTACTCTTATTCTCCGTCAGAACTTCTCAATAATTTTAGTTCAAATGGAAAATGAAATGAAAAGCAAGAGGAAATGAAATATCAATATATGGCTTTTTTTCTTATAATGAAAACTGAGATAAATCTAAAGATAAATTAATAGACACAGTACCTAACTTATTGCAGTATCCAAATAAAAATTCTAAGGCATGACTGTCTTTTTTCACAAATGCTGAAGTAACCCAAGTCTACTAAAGCTTAACTTCAGGACTGAACCATTGAGGCACAAATCTTTCAAGGAAGTAGAAATTGCTCATTTTGCATGTAAATTAACTGAAGAAATCCAAGTACACATGGACTGATTTTGTTACTCACCTAGCATTACTGTAGAAAAAGATGACATTTAGTATCATGTGCCAACCAAAGAGATAAATGTCAGTGTAGGTATGAAAGCCAAAAGTGCATATGCCGTGCATTTCCGTAACTAAATGGAAGTTGTCAGAATATCTGAGTTTAATGATAAAATAAAAAAAATTGACGTGTATTTGTAGAGTATATGAAAGCACTTGAACCAGGATAATATTTGAAATAAAATGTTTGATGTCAAAGAATTATTGCTGAGTTTTATTTACTGGGGATAGTAAATATTTCTAAAAGGGCTTAAACTCAAGTTCTATTTGTAATTGAATAGAAGCAAAAATTTCATCCATAGTTTTAACCAGTTTTTGTCTACCACAAAAGCCACAAACCAACAGTTAGTTTGCATGTCTGGAAGAACATGGAAAAGGAAGTGTTGTTTTGAAAGTGTGGGAAAATGGGCAGGGCAGATGAACATCCACCATTTTTTTAAAAAAGTCAAAGTATTTCAAAGAAGATATGAATGCCACAAAAAACTGAAACCAGTGCATAATCTCAATGAGATGCTTCAATGAACATATTTATGTGAGAGCAAACAATGCTAGCTCAGCAGCAACAACAATTTTAGCAATAACAGCTCAGCCAAGTACAGACCAAAAGTTTGCAGAGATTACAAGAGGCAAAAATATCAGCGGGCTAAGTTTAAATTAGAGGGTGATGTATAACTCAGTGTAATATTCACAGGGGCATGTGGTCAATTGCTGTTCTGAAAACTCTTCACATCTGGCACAAGAAGATTGCCTGGTCACAAAGGGGAGAGACTACACTGAGGGCAAGGGGTAGGAATAATGATCACAGATCACACAGAGAGTCTATTTTGTACGGAAAATTCAGAAATACCCCCAAGGCTTGATCCTAAAATGTGCTTGGCTCTTTCATTAATTAAATTAATAGCAATGTAGTAAGCATTCCAAGTATACCAACACACAGCAGGTGATTTACTCAAGGGCAATGCAGATGTACTTTATGGTAAAGGCACAGTTCTGTTGAATATAAATCTCAGACATGAACAACTGCAGATCTTTCAGTAAGTCACTCCTCTCTCCTCCTTATGTATAATTTTTACATGGGCTTTTCATACAGGAAAAAGTTAGGAATAACAGTGAAACAAACTGTAAAGTAGGGAAACATCCTGCAGGAAAACTAATGCTGTAAGAGATCAGCAGTGTCAATAAATGTACAGTGAAACCAGAATTTTACAGACAATGTAACTAGTTACATTGGGTTATAGTTATTTTTTATTGTATAAGACTACAACACTATATATGAAAAGCAGGGATTCAGTGTAAAGAATTTTAAAAAAATAGAGAGAAAGAAAGAATTGGGGGATAGGGATCTACGGTACTGTAAATAAATGTTTCTGTGTCTATATGAAAAAAATATGATACTGGGGACCATATTACATTGGAAAGACAATGGGGCAGAGAAGATGCATTAAGTCAAGTCAGATACAGCACCACAGCTACAAGCTTTAATATCCTACTTAAGTTTCACAACAAAATACCAAACTGTTTTTCTGGAGATGGGAAAGGGTTAATCAGGAATGAGGTTGTGTTACCTCAAGTACAGGACATGTATCCAGGTTCTGCATTTATGCACCCAGGAGCAGTGCGTTTATGTTGTTTCATTCTATAATTGTATGCATGAAGTCTCATATCTGAAGGAGAAATTCATCACTTAGGTTTCTGAAATGACTGAATTACGTCTCCCCTATTATCTTTTTAGCATACCTGTAGCATAAATTCTTAGGCATCACTGTTGTTACCATTATGAGAAATGTGGATGTCATGGACCTTTTTTCTAGTTATACAGGGTGTAGACCCTTTTTAAAATTTAATTCAATTAATTTTGTCATAAGCAAATTTTGGCAAGGGCAGACAGAGAACTATTGGATCCTTTAGGAGCTAATTTCCTCTTATAGTGATAGTTTGCTATCTTTCAATCTTACTCCATGTGTTGTAACCTGTGCATATATTTTTTTTTCCATAAAGAATTTTTTTTTTAAATTCAAGCCCTGTTGCCTAATAATATTTGTTTAAAGCAAGCATCTTTCCATTTGGCCCTTCATCCTAAACCTAGAGATGTCAGAAAATTCTTGTGTGTCTTGTCCTTGCTGAAAATTCTTGAAAGATCATGAGAAAAAAAATAAATTCCATCATTTACAAACTTACATTGAGAAAAAAAAGTTACAGTTTCATCTTTTTCAAATAGGGATTCATGCTTTTGCAAACAATTTACCTTAATTTTCACCAATCTATATGATGAACAATATCTGGGAAAAACAGCTTAATACAAAATATTCATAAATTACATTTTTCATAAATCATGTTTGATAAACTTATTCTCTCCTATAATAATGTTATAATATAATACAAATTGCATTGGTTGAAGAGAGAAGATAGGTAACAATTATTATCGTTCCCTTTCTACTCTTAACTAAAGAGGGACATATAAGAAAATTTTGGTCTGCTTTTCAGTCTCACTTTATAAGTTTATACAACATCAAACAACAAAAACACCCCCCTCCAACTGCATCCATAAAAACTATAAACTATTTCTTATGAAAAAGATTGTACATTGATTCAATTAATATAGAATTCTGCTTTAAATTATGAACTTTTCATACAAATTCACAAATGTTGCAGTAAACCCTCTCTACGTAGCAAAAAACGCCAAAATACATGCAAACTAACCCTTAAAATATTTCTATACTTACCATCACCAGAATAAAAGCCACAGACATATACACAGATATGTATACACACATATACATATGAATATATATGCACACACACACATATACGTATATAATGAACATATTAAAAAATCATTCTGCTAGCTGTTCCTCTGCTCAGGAACTTGAAAATGCTTTCTGGGAACACATGATGCCAATTCAATAAGGGCATTGCCTAAACAGGTGAAATATTAACTGGTGAAATTTCCCGAGAGCAAACCTGAAATATATTATCTTTTTTTTTTCTCTCTTTTTTTATTTTGAAGGATCACTTCCAGGTATTCTTTAGGTACTTTATTCCCTGAATCTGCTGCAGCAGTAAGGTAGAAAGCTGAAGTGATAAGATTAGCACATGGCTTGCAAACGTGCCATTTGGTTTCTGACCTCTAAAATGAAAGGTGGAAACTTTCTCATTAAACCCTAGGGACTCCATTTCTCAGAAAGGTTATTTTTTTTGAGGAGATAGAAGGGGTAAATATTGTAGTACATCTAAAAAAATTTAAAAGGCCTGAATTGAAAAGCCAACTGCCCTGTAATATTACTGTATGACAAATAATATATTAGAAGTCTCATACATTTTGACTTTTTTGACTTACCTTATAGGTGGATCTTATTGTCTTGATTGGAGAGCTTCTTTTTATGGTGATCTCAAGTTGTGAGCTATATACACTGCTGTGTGTGCAATACTGCAGCTTCTTCATTCACAGCGTTGGTCTATGGCCTTTCTGGCCCATAAAAAACATTTCTAAAAATTTAGGGATTTTAGAGCCACTTTCCACAGTCAAATACAGACAGTCAGATGGGGAATCAAGAAGTGTGGCAGCTCAAACTGTCTCCCTGGCCAGGGAGTGGGTTGCTTTATAATAAAATAACATACATGACACAAGAATATTACATGATGTCACTACGCTGACTCCTTTAAGAATAACTGAAGGGAGGTGTTTGTAGTTGAGAACAATATAGAGTAATTCTGACCTGATGAAGCCATTTTTATCATGTAAGTTGTCCTTAGCAAGCTCTGGAATAGTATAAGTTGGCTAACCTCATTCTAGCTGCATCAGAATGGACTTTTCACTTGGGTGAAGATTTAACTTTTGTTTTAAATGAAATCTGCAAAGGATTAATAACAATTTCTACCTGCTCTTCCCATTTCCTTTCATATATTTTACCTCCACACAACTACTAAATTATTGAATCATATTCTACCCATTATGACACAGATTTCCTCTCAAAGCATTTTCCACAGAAATTATTCCCCACTTTTCATAGGACAAGACACACTTCATAGTCTCAGAATCAGGCCTTGAAATCGCTAAAGGGAACAGTTTCACAAGCTTTACCATATTCTTTTCAGCTGACAATTATTTCAGAACGCCTCCAGCTCTTTAACTGTTTCATTTATAGCTACAGCAAATGTCAATAAAGTTAATATGAATGGTGAAACCTTTTTTAAAAAAAGCATTCAAAATTATAGCAAAGAACTGTGTTCACAGGAGTGTCTCATTGGAACTTTTATTCCCATAAAATTATATTGTGACTTCTGTCTTATACAAGGCCACTATATTGCCTGAAATTAGTTCCCACCTGTGCTGCTGATTGAGCCAAGAAGTCACTCAGGCCCTTCCACAGATAGTTTAAAACATTGTGGTTTTTCTGCTGTGCCAGTATTGAGAGATGCACTGAGCTAACCAGGAAAGGAACAAGGAGATCACCAAATAAATTAGTCTTTTGGAAAAAATAGTCTGTCTTGTGATGACATTTTTTAGGGTATGTATTGCATCCTATGTATATATAGGATCCTACGGGCTGTTCCATAAGGACCTTTATGGAGCATCAGGTGAAAGCTGTTCCCTTTAAATAAGGATTTAAAATTTGTAAGGCCTTGAAGCTATGTTTTCTTTCTTTGTTTATACTGTTAAATAACTGAGTTGGAAACTTTTTATAGAAAAACTAAAAAGTTATAATAACAATACAACATGATGGAACCTTTTGGCAGGACCAAGTAGAGCACAGACAGCAGCAGTGACTTAGGGTCATTATTTTCATTTGAAATGTGCTTTCATTTATTGAAGGTGGTATTTCATAAGAGATGTTCCTTTTCAGAGATTTCATAAAATGGAGTGCCATCCTAGAAGAGACAAGCAGCAGTTAATAGGAGACTGATAATTGTGGTCCCAATCAAAAATTTTTGCAATAGTGATTTAAATCTGGATCATTTAATCAGACTGCCTAGGAGTAAAGGTGTACTTTTATCTTAACACAAAGAATCATTTAAGACATAGAAAGTAAAAAAAATGACTCTATATAAGAAAATGGGTTTTATTATCTGAGTGTATTCCAGTGAGAAGGGCAGAGGTCCAAGATTTATATATTTCTTTAAGGTATTCAGGGAACTACATGTATTTCAAACATCATCAAGCCAAAACCTCAAATTGTTATTGCTCTTTGCTTTGTGGTCACTTCTACTCTCAGTCACAGGTACTCATTGCTTTTGGAAGTTTATCAGTGAAACCTATGAGTGATATGGCCTAGATGCCAGATTTCAAAACATAGCTCTTGTCATCAAATAGGAAAAGTAATGATTTTTCCCACTTTGCAATGCAAGGCAAATTGTTTTAAAAAGAGCTCTAAAACTAAGCACATAAAAAGCAGCCCTTGCAGACAATAAAGTCTACATGATGAATGTTTATTCCCAGCACTACTAATGATAAAGGTTCTTGGCTTGAATGATAAGTGGGTTTGGTATCTATCACTAGAGTGTCAGCAGCTTAGAGGACAGATTTTAGCTGTAAGGACATGAGTTTCTAAAGACCTTCACTCATTAGTTATTGCTTGTTCACAAGGTTAAATCCCATTATGGACAGTCATTTCCTGTTCTGAGTTAATCAAATTAATAGTTAACATCAAACCTAGAAATACAGCTTACATGCAACTGTGACAAACATGAATGAAGAGGGCATAATGGGCTGATGGCATTGGAACAATCACTAGGAGAATGTGAAACTCATATCCAGTGGCTGACTGTTCAGAAGTAATATGATTTGTAAAATAGTTTTAATTTTTCTGTGGAAAAAAGATGTACAAGTCCCTTTAAATTTAGAGGAATCCAAACAAGCTTAGCTGGGATTCTACAGCTGATTCCAGCAACAGTGTAAATCTTCATTGCTGCTCCTTTGAGATAGGGACAATTTCCATCCAAGGGTTTGGTTCACCAAATCTGAGGTATTAGCAAATTGAAGGACACAATAGAGGTTAAGGAAAAATAGCAATAAGAGAAAAGTGTACTGTATGATCTCACCATGCAGCACTGCAAATGAAAGTTCTGACTCATCATTTTGTAATGACTGCTGTAATATCATGCTAAATTAATTGGTTTTAGGAATCAGCTGGGGAATAATCAACAGAAGATCAAGCAACTGGCGTAAGTAATGATGAGAGGTTTTGTATGAGAGCAAAAAAGTACTCTAAGAAGAAAGGTCTACTATTGGTAAGAGATGACAGAAGATACGAACATCATATTACTTTACATTTGGGAATTTGGCTTATGTGGCATTTACTGATACGTTATAAAGTTGGCCTACTTTGAATAATACTGAAGACCACAGTCTAGATACTAAGTTTTCAGCTGATAAAAATTAATATAACACTAAATTTTAGTGGATTGACATGGGTTCTTACTGGTGATGGCTCTTTCCAGCATATAAAAGTCTGTCTATAAAGGCAAGAATGTAATCCCGGCCACAAGGGTGGAGATACCCTACCTCGTCATTATTACCGTAGAGGAGAATGGGCCTCACTGTGATTTCTAGAAATATTTTCTGGTTTTAGTTTTATCTTCTTGGATAGCAATAATACTTGAATTATAATTTTGTTACATTTTCACACTAGCGAATTATGGCATTGGTCAGTTCTTATATATGGAAAGAGTAAAATGAGCTTCACCTCTGTTTCATGGCAGGAAGGAGGGGAATGTTAAACCAAAGAATTTTATACATGGTTTTTACATCTGTGGAGACAATTTACAAGATGGCTTTTACACCTTCTTTGTTGTGTGGCCTCTACCAAAGTAAAATCTGCAGTTTCCTTGGAAACAAAATTTCATGCCATTCAAGACTTGGAAGACAAAAAGGATTTTTACTCCTTAGTTGTGCAGCATTTTGGTTCTGGAGTCAAAGATGATCTCTTTGATATGACGTGAAAAGCCCAAATGGAACAGAAAACTAGATAATGAAAATGAAAGCTGACATCTGTGAGAAATCTGAATTAGGTGAAGCTTCATGAAATTGCAATTTTTTTTTTAGTTATATGCCACATTTAATTTTTTTTTTTTTTAAGTTATCTGTCACATTTTTTCTTCCTTGAATTCAGTAATCAATGGGCAAGAGATAAGGTCTAGGGCACAGAAACTCATGCTTCATATGTATTCATACTTATATACATGTCCCTAGTAGAAATTTCATTTGTTACTTGAGCAAATTACCTTACTTCTCATAAAAAATTTTGAATCCTTTTAACCAAAAGTTTCATTTGGAGGGGATTGGATGGTTTAAAAATTTTGGAAACATCAAAACAGCTTGTGCTGGCAACCCTGAAGACTTTTTGACGGCAATAAGAAAAAGTAAAGTCTACATTCTCTAACCCATTAGAACACAAACTCCATCACTTATTTAACATAAAATTTCCTGGAAATTAATAGACCCTCTCTGAATTCTCTCCTCATCCTGGAGGACTTTGAAAATTTTTTAAAAAATCCTTTTAAGGTATTGCATAATGTCTTGATGTGGGTTGCTTTCACTGCTTTTTGCTGAAGCCATTCCATCTTACATGGAGTACTTACCTATGCATTGAAAAAGAGAGAAAATAACTCCAGTAATGACCAGAAACAGCAGAGTTTTATGTCTCAGATGTTTATATAAAGTAGAATTTAAGTCAAGATGAAAAAATGAGAATTATCTCGTTCTACTCTCCCTTACTAGAGGGAGGGAGTACTCCACAGGCTACTGTGATTAGGAACTTGATTGGTTAGAGGAAGTGAAGATAAAAGAGAAAATTCATTCTAGAAGACATCTATAAGATGAAGTGTAGAAAGGAGCAAGACATATTCCTTAGAAATGGAGAGACATCTTGTAAATTTAGTGCTTTCCTTCCATAGTTTTCCTCAAAAAATTTTTTTTGTGTTGAACAAAACATACTTCTCATCATAAAAAATACTTTTAAATTTTTGATGAAAAAGAAGTTTGTTTTCAGTCTGTGCAGCTGTGGGGCTTTTTTTCTTCTGTCCTTCCTCAAAATTATTATTCATACTTCTCCTTAGTCTGTGCCTCAGCTGCTCATCTTTAATAAGTACTTAACAATGCTTCTTTCTTCTGTTGTTTTCCCACCTATTCTATTTAGATGATAACCTTCCAAGAGCAGAAGCTATTCCTCATTTAATTAGAGGCATTTATAGCATTCTAGTCTCAGAGATGGCAACTAGACACTATTGTAGCAAATAACAAAAGTTTATCTATGAATAGTGGATTCACACAGAAATTTCACTGGAAAAGTTGATAACACACAGCCATACATCAGAATTGCACTGAATAAGTTGAAATGGGAAACTGTTGGTATGCAGTGTAATTCCCATATGGCTCCATCAGGTTTTAGCTGCTCTTCCAAAGTATTAAAACTTTTGGGGAATGAAGGGCTGGGTGTTGGAAGATAATGCTGTAGCAACTATTACAAGGTGTTGTCTTGGGAGGAGACTGTTACAGCCAGGACAATAGTTTTGTGATTATGAATAACAAGCCAAGAATCTAAAACTAAATATTAATTATCTGTTTTCCTATTACATTCATGCGAATGCTCAATCATAGGGACTCCTTTTTCATACTTTTCAAATTTTCTGTTGACTGTTGTTTCTGTTAATTTTTTGTTACCTTTAATAAAGATTTACTTAATCATCATGACTATTACTCATGATGTATTCCAGGAGAGACACAATCAGAAAAAGCTTAAAATAGAACTCCTGTCACACCTGTGAGGACTTGCAGAGGCAACAGCTTAATTCAGTTTTCTGAACTTTTAAAATATTGTTCTATACTCATTTTCCAGCAGTTTCTGAGAGTTCTTAGGCCTCTTGAAAAGAAGCATATATTCAGAAGCATTAATGAAATGTGTGTAACTTTTTTCTTGAAAATGATGCATTAAGTACATCAAAGAGGAAATGGAAATGTAACTATTCATATTTTAACCTATTCTAAATTAAACTTAGAGCATGAACTCTTAAGTCTATGAATTATTTTGCAGTAATGAATCTGAATACATATTATCAGTATTGAAGAACTCAGCACATCAAGTTCTAAAGTTCCTGTGACATTAGTAGATACAGTATTTAATCAAGCCAATAAGTACATGCATGCATCCATCCATGGATGAACATGTCCAGAGCTATTTTCTGCAGGATGATACATGTGTCTACAGTCCTTTGTTCCTAAATGCAAATTTAGGCAACTGGGCCTGTTGATGTCATAAATGAACAAGAGAAAGCTTCTAACAGAATTTAGGAAGAAAGTAAATGCAAAATTTAATGCAACTCCATTAACAATGATATGAGATAAACTTATTAATATATGTCTTAAAAGGCTAAGCAGAAACGTATATAATCATTACAAAATAATTACAATGTAGGTTGATATCTGGCTTGCTTTAATATCCAGCTTTTAACATTACAAAGATAGAGATATTCCAGCAATTCCAGTACTATGCAAATGGATGAAAATGAACATTCAAAATAAGAAACTTTAATTTCTTCTATGGGCTATGCATGAAAGAGTAAAATGATGGAAAGAATTTACTAGCCAAACACCTACCACATATCTTGAAAGACTTCAAACAGTAAGATTGCATTCAAGTCTGCAGTCATCCACTATCTTTATAAAAACCTTCAACCGCACAAGCTCAGCTAAAAAGCATTTGGATCAAACAGAGAACTCAATCCTTCTGACAGTCCCAAACTTAATTTCCATCATAATGAGAGAAACTGTCACAAACATACTCAGCACATTTGAAATTCAGTGTCTCTGCCTTAATGCCATGACGTAAGATCTATAGAGCAAACACGGTTTTAGAAGGCTGTACAAGACACACACATCTTGAACCCTGGTGCAGAACCACCGGAGATGTTAGGAAGAGTTCACGTTTTTTTTTTCTTTTTTTTTTTTTTTTTTTTTTTGCTCCTGTGCCTCAAGACACACACCACGATTTTGAGGTTAGGCCTTCAGGACATAGCCTAATTCTTCTCTCTTCTGCTTTGGCCAACCTGTCCTACTTTTCAAACAGTTTTTAACACCTTGGTATTTCAGTCATGTCCACCAAAAGCCTGGCGTACTTTCTTAGTTGTTGTTTGGGAGAAAAGTGAAAATATAAATAAGGTTGTGATTGATCAAAGTAGTTGTTCACAAAAAAAACCCAAACCTACCAGGCAGAAAGCAAAAGTTTTGAGGGGGAAATTCAGTTTTAAAACATATTTAATTACCACCAGTTAGATGAAGAGCAAGCTAATATAGCCCTAATTTGAAAGTTTGCCAAGAAATGAGAAACCAAAACGGAGTGTAATTGAAACAGCACAAAAGGAAATTTAATATTCACTGATCAGACATTCTCAGTGGATGGGGAAAAAATGTTTCAATGCAACCACAGCCTTTTATAATAATCTCACAAATCATGTTGTTTATATCTAACAGAGATTACTGAATAATGAATCTGGGTATGTATCATACCAGAGAGCTTTTTTTGAGGAATAACTCAGTGCTGGTAGCTCCGTGGGCAGCTGCAGTGCCAGCTCCAGGTTCAGCTCTGAGTGCTGAGAGCCCCAGACAAGAGGCCGTGAAAACCTTGCACAGCAGAGGGCACGGGCACCTGTGGTGCCAGCCAGCGGACCGGACACTCAGAGACACGGCAGGAGCTGAGGACTCAGCTGGAAAACCCCAGGCATCCCTGCACTTTGACTGTGAGGGTATAAAAGCCACGGGCTTCCTTTGCTTGGGGTCGCTCCTTGCAGGCACCAGCTCGAGCTGTTACTGTGTTGTTGCAACATGATTAAATTACTCAGAGGATCCAGAGGTCTGAGACCCGGCTATGGAAAGTCTGGGGTCGAGCTGGTAAGGAAACCTGGTGTGCCTGTGTTAGTGTGGGGTGTGTAAGGAGGCAAGTGGGGCACCCACAGGGTCACTGGAGCCACCTGCTGCCAAGGGGCCTCAGTCCCAGCTTAGGCTGTGCAAGAGTGACTGCCAGAGTGGGACTGCCAGAGTGGGTCGTGGATCCAACAGGAAGCTTTCCTTAACACTTTCCTTGTTGCCACTAGAAGGTACCTCTTACTCTCCTGCTCTTTTCAGTGCTGGTTATAAAACAGGCTTGCAGACATTTTCTAGAGGTTATTGCTATGTAATATGCACATGAGGGTAAAAAAAAGACTGCTTTGCCATCTGACATATCAAGATTTGCCAATATTGTATGGTTGTTTATATCCTTTTCCTACAGAAGCATGTTGCAGTTCATAAATATTTAATTGTATGTAGCCCTCCAAGGCTTTTATGTAGATTGAGCACTTTTTCCCTTCTACATCCCTGAAACCAGTCTTCCCCTGGCCATAAGCATTCATGTTTCTATTCAGTTTATTTTACATCTTCCTGTGCACTGATTGATTTAAAAAAAATCTGAGTAGAATATGTTCATGCAGTTCACTACTTCACCGAGATCAGAACAAAGTAAGAAAACATTTTGGATGGGAATGGTTTTAAATTAGACCTCCAAAATTTATATGCTTTAAAACGAACTGGAAAAGATCAGAAAGCAAAAATTAGAGTGTTTTGATTTTTGCAAGAATTAAGCCATGAAAGAAGCTGGAAAGGGCATTTTGTGTAACTTCTGTTAGATGAGAGCAACCTGTAGAGTTGACCGTTCAGGCATGTCTTAGGCATGTTTAGGGTGACCTCATCTGCAAAAACAAGAGTGCATATAGATTGTCTGCCACATTTGTCTTTATCCTTAGGCAAGTACAGAATTGCCAGGTGATAGACCAATTTCTGTATCAGCTTAAAAACAGCACCAACAATATGTGGATTTTTTTAGACTGTGGAATCACGGTGGGTTAGAGACTTAAATAAACAAACTCTAGAGTACAAGCAATAGAAGATCCGATTTTCAATGAGACATTTGACAAGGCGTGGAGTATTTAAATCCCATATTTGATCAGGAAAAGGTTTGTATGAACTTTGTGCACATTTTGAGTAGTTGAAGAAGGCTCCCAATCAGGCATTCTCAATTTGTGTACTAGATGTCAAAAATATGCAAGGACT